>CABHPH010157709.1:11466-24807 GCA_902168325.1 Peromyscus nudipes | reverse complement strand
AATCTGGCTTCCACTTGGAGGTCACAGTCCATCACTGAGGGAAGAAAACTCAAGACAGGATGCTGAAGTCAGGCCTACTTGCTATTGCACACAGCATTACCTCTGACCAAGAAATTAACCACAGTCAAAGAAGTATAGCAGGGACCATGAAAGAACAGTGCTTGTTGGTTCATCCTTTTGCTTGAAGGTTCATGCTGAACTAGCTTTCTTACACAGCCCGGCGTCACTTGCTCAGGGAATGGTGCTGCCCACAGTGGGCTGGATCTTCCTGTATAATGAACAATCAAAGTGTTTCCCCACAGACAGGTCTACAGGCCACTCTACTGTGGAAAACCCCTCAACTGAGACTTTCTTCTCAGGTCATTCTAGGGTGTGTCAAGTTGAGAGTCAAAGCTCACTAAGTCGTCGTGTAAAAAGGCAGGTGTGGAGGTGTCTGATGGCAACCCCAATACTGGGGAGTTGGAGAGCAGAGACTGGGAGTGGATCCTTGAAGCTCACTAGCCAGCTAACTTCATCCATTAGCTTCAAGGTCAGTGAGAGAGCCCATCTGAGAAAAAAAAAATGTGGAGAACAATTGAGGAACACATTGGATGTTGACCTCTGGCCTCCACACACATGCCCACATACAACACACATACAGAGGAAGAAAACCTCCAGAAACCCCAAATAAGCATGCAAAGTAAACCTGCAGAGCCATAGAGACCTCTGAAGCTGGGTAAGCAGATGATGACATCACACGGCCCATGAAGGAAGTATCGAGAAGCACTCCTGTGATTTACACACATTGTTCGGCCTCTTGGCTCCCAGAGAAAAAAAACAGCCAGTTCCAACCAGCAAGCCAAGACGAACATAACTGACCTCAGGTTGCCCAGAACCTCTCCTGAGGAGGAGGATCTGTGAAAAGAGACCGTAATTGCTGGAGAAAGAGAATTTCCTCTGGATGTCTCAGGGGAAGGGTGCGACTCTGAAATTGTTAGAGCAACCAGAAACGCAATAGGGGAAAAAAAAAGTGTATCATCATTTGTACAAGATGCAAGAATCCATTGTGTGACGACCTCTCAAATCAATTTCCTAATACATTATGCTTCGTGTTGATTTTTATAGCTTCTGTCGGGGAAGGCAGACGCGTTCCTTTACAGTTTAATAAATTCATGCGTTGGGCTATCGTATTATCAACTTGTGTGTGCTCTTCTCAGAATACAACTTGTGTATTCCTCAGCTTGTCCTCCACAGGAATCTTTGAAGTCAAGTGACAATCTCAATTTTTTTGAGCTCATTTAAATTGTCATCGAGAGATATATTTCTAAATATCCTGGTTTTGAGTGCTGAGGAAAAGGAATTTGAAAGTGTCCTATTTTTCCCCCTCATATGGGTTGTGGATGGAGGTAATGGGCACATTTTGCTCATTTAAGAATCTCAACTGAGGGACTGTCTCAGAGTGGCCTTTGGGCCATTTTTTTTTAAAGTTGCTAATTAGAGGGCTGGAGAGATGGCTCAGTGGTTAAGAGCATTGGCAGCTCTTCCAGAGGTCCTCAGTTCAATTCCCAGCAACCACAAGGTATACATGTGATCTGATGCCCTCTTCTGGCATGCAGGTGTATGTGCAGATAGAGCACCATACACCTAAAATAAATCTTAAATTGCTAATTGATGCAGAGGGGCCGAGCAAGCCAGTGAGTAGCATTCCTATGGTTTCTGCTTCTTGCTCCTCCCTTGAATTCCCACCCTTCACGTCTCTCAATGACAGACTGACCTGGAAGCAGAGAGAGTGAAAACCTGAGTGAATGTGTATTGTTGACACAGGCAAGGCCATGTCAAGGGCTCTAAAGCCTGGGACCCATGAAGAAATGTCAAACCCTTCCTCTGGTCCTTGTACAGATGTTGGTAGTGTGCAGAAAATGTCCACCATAGCTTTCTCCCCACAGATACTTACTGGTCTTTACAAAGATTAGCTGAATCTGTTTTCTTAATCAAGCTAAGCGGTTCTCATTCTGTGGGCCATGACCCCTTTGAGGTGGAATGACTCTTTCACAAAGGTCACATATCAGATATCGTGCATACATTAGGATTCATAACAGTAGCAAAATTACAGTGATGGAGTAGCAATGAAAAGAATTTTATGGTTGGGGGGGTCCGCCACAACATGAGGGACTGCATTAAAGGGTCACAGCATTAGGAAGGTTGAGAACCTCTGCTTTAGCTGTGTACCATAAACCCTGCCTCTTTATCTGTATGTAATAACCCTGCCTTCTAGGTCAGCTGTATACAATATCCCTGCTTTCCTGTTGAACGCTATCAAATAAACACTCGGAACTTCATGTTTCTTCATGTTTCTCTCTCTCTCTCTCTCTCTCTCTCTCTCTCTCTCTCTCTCTCTCTCTCTCTCTCTCTCTCTCTGTGTGTGTGTGTGTGTGTGTGTGTGTGTTTCCAGCAAAGAGCCCAGACCTCCTGATTCCCAACTTGACTGTCTGTCTGTCTGTCTGTCTGTCTGTCTGTGATTGTCTTTTCTTCATTTCCTTGCTGCATTAGTCAGGTCTGTCCCTGGAGCCATGCAATGGACGAGGCAACCCTTACCCTCCCCATGTTGGTTTGGGTCAGAGTATTTTATCACAGCGCCAGAAAGCAAAATCTGAACAGCATTTTTCAATCCTTTCTTTTTTCCCTACATGGGAGTAACAAGAGAATGGTAAATGAAGAATCTGGAGAATGAGGAGAGAGAGAGAAGAGAGAGAGGGAGGGAGGGAGGGAGAGAGGGAGGGAAAGGGAGAGGAGGAGGAGGAGGAGGAGGAGGAGGAGGAGAGAGAGAGAGAGAGAGAGAGAGAGAGAGAGAGAGAGAGAGAGATCCAAAGGCAGACACAAATACAATTAACTCAATGTCGAGCAACATACTAGAAACCAAAAAGGCTACAGACAATGCCAACTAAAAACCAACTTTCATAGCTGAAATCTTGGTGACGATAACTGTGCCAAGGAACACCAGGGACCCAGGATTTGCCACCTTCTCATTGAAACCCTATCCTTAGGCAACAACCAGCCAGGTGAGTGGGAGGAACCACCAGTCGCCTAACACTGGTTAGCATAAATGGAGCACTCACCAACTAATTAATTGTGTGTTTTTGTTTATCTTTCTAATCATAAAGCTCATTTGTTTAGTAAAAGGCTTCTATGATAATTATCATAATTAATCTTTATTTTAAAACAAAAATATATCTGCATTTTATAGGTATTTATACTTCAAAAGCTTTCCCTAGAGAGCCCCCAGGAGTCAAACTTAACACATGGGTAACAATGAATTCTTGATTAAGTAATTATCTTTACAAATACTGAAGTGAACAGAACTACAATTCACGGATTATTAATTACCAAGCTACACGGCACCACTCTGCACTCAACCTTCAGCTGCGGAGGAGATACATGCAGCATACACAATCTCCTCCAGAAGGTATTGCTTAAGACATGGCGGGATCCCTGTGGGTGAAGAACCTGATAATGAATGCTTCCCGAAGCTCAGAGCCGGCAAAAGTTGTCCCTTGTAATGTACTTTTGCACATCTCACCAGCACCGAGTGAAGGCTAGGCATTTCATCTCCCTCTTCGCTCCGGCTGCTAAGTGCGCCATCTCACTCACCAGAGCCTTATACATCTACTTTATATGTGAACCTACGTTTTAGTTCCCATTTAATCTGATATTGCACGGCTTAACTTTTACATCGCTATGCATTTACTGTACAGAGCATCATCATTTTTTTTTTTCCTGAAAATGATGAATTCATCTACCCATTCAGCCAAAGATCTTTCCTTGTCGTGTGTGAGGCTATTGCTTGGTAATTAACTTTCACCAGGACTTCCAACACCCTCTCTGTCCTTGTTAGGTTCAACCCATATCTGGAGTTGAGGGTCACCTGAGAAGGGAGTCTCAGTTGAGGAATTTCCCAGACCAGAATGACCCATGGACACACACTTGTGAGAGACTGTCTTGATTTTAAATTGATATAGGGGTGCCTGGTCCACCGTGGCTTGAAGACATGCATAGACAGGTGGTCCTGGGACTTAAAAGAGAGCTTGCTAATCATGAGCCAGGAAGCAAACCAGCAAGCAGTGATTTCTGCTTCAACTTCCTGCCCTGACTTCCCTCAATGAAGGGCTCTTCCTAATGCTTCGACCCTTTAGTACGGTTCCTCATATGGTTGGTGACACCCAACCATGAAATCATTCCGTTGCTACTTCATAACTGTCATTTTGCCAGTGTTATGAATTGTAATGTAAATATCTGATATATCAGATATCTGATATGGGATCCCTGTAGGGTCACGACCCACAGGTTGAGAACTGCTGCTGTAAGCAGAACTAAACCCTCTCCTTCCCTAAGCTGCATTTGTCACAGCCGCAGAATGAAGCTGGAACACCTTGCAATAGTCTGGAGTTGTAAGTGGAGCTAGCTGGTATTTACTGAGCAGAGCTGTTCACCCTCAGCTGCTCTGACATACTTTCTTGAGTCAGAGTGGTCCCACGGGATTTGAAGGATGGCGATGCGGACTGTACTTAGGCGAGACTTTTGGATGCACCCCTATGGTTGGTTCTAATTTGTTCCTGTCTACTTATGTGAAGAGCTGTTGTTTCCCCGGATTTGACGACAGCCATCTTTGCGGTCTTTGGGTTTGCTTCCCGGTTTGTTAAGTATTGTAGAATGTGGTCCTCCATGCTGCGCAAGCTGCTGCCATTACGAGATCAGTCCTGCCTACTGACACTCCAGGACAATTGGGCTGGCAGGTTCTTTATGCTCCCTTCCGGAAGGAGAGGGCAGGGAAACCATTGGAACGCTCCCTGAATCCTTGCAACAGTAAGTGAGCAATGAACAGCCACAGAGGACAGACAGCGGGCCAGTCAATCAGAGCTAAAGGCATCACCTCCAACCTGTGGGTGACAGGTAACAAGAGCAACAATGGCACTTCCTTGGAGCCACCAGGCCATGAGATCACAGGTGGGACTGCAGAACGAACAGAGTAAAGTACTCTTTGTGGCTTTGCTAATGCTGATGAAAAGAGACCACGTGAGCAACATTTCTAATGGAGCACCCCCTCCCAGATGAGACAGACCCATGAAACACCCATCACATCTGAAAACGGAGTCAGAGAAACTGGGTTGTGACAGAGGACTGAGACCTTTTATGAAAGAAAAACAGATTTTTTTTTTTAAAAAATACAGAATAGCAAGAACTCCTGGCCCATTTCAATCTGCTTTTCAGATAGTAGTGCAATAAGAAATTTAAAAAAAAAAAGAGCAGCATGAAGATTGGGGTGATGGTTTGGTTGGCAAGATGCCAGTAGACAAGCATGAGAACTCAAGTCTGGATCTCCAGCACCCATGTCAAAGAATTAGGCATGGTAGCCTGTGCCTGTAATCCTGTATTGGGCAGGGAGAGACAGGAGGACCCTTGAGGCTTGCTCGCCAGTTAGACTAGCTGAGTCAGTGAGCCCCAGATTCAGCGAGAGAACCTGCCTCAAAAAAATAAGATGGAGAGGCAGGAAGGATGCCTCAGCAGTGAAGACCCGAGTTTAGCTCCCAGTGTCCACAAGAGGCTCACAACTTCCTGTAATTCCTGCTCCAAAGGTCATGACACTCTTTTCTGGCCACTGTGGGGATCAGTACCCTGAAATATACTCATGCGTATACACATACACAGTCACGTAAATAAAATAAAAATTAAAACAAAGGGGGGAGCGATTCCACCCAACCCTGACCTCCAGCCTCTGCACATGCATGCAATCTCTGCACATGTATGGACACATGCAAGCACACAGACACATACACACAAAGATAGTAGCAAGAAATCCTATACCAGAGATGGCGAGGCATGAGATCCCTTAGGGAGAACCTTTGCATTCGGCGCTAGATCTGACTAGCTTGCCTGGAACTAAAAATGATTTGTTTAAACAACAAGCAAACAAACAAAACCTCAGTCACCCAACCCCTATTCCAAGCTGAAGAAAAAATAAATACGGAAAGAGGATTGTGGAAGAAAATCCCTGTGTGGGGCTGGCAGATGGCTCAGTGGGTAAGAACACACACTGTTCTTGCAAAGGACAGTTTCCAGCACCCACATCAGGTAACTCACAACCACCTACAACTCCAGCTCAAGAGGACCCAATGCCTTATCTTGGGCTCTGCATACACACACACACGCACACGCACATGCACATGCATATGCATGCACACACACACCAAAAATAATAATAAAAATAAATATTTTTTAAAAAGAATGTGTGTGCACACAAGTGTGTATGGTACTTGTGAAGTGTCCCATGAAAGCGTGTGTTTATGTGTGCTTGTGTGAGTACAGGTACACACATGTGCATTTCGAGATAAAATTGAGATCTCTGAATAAAAGCCAAATCTCCCCCCGCCCCCCAACCTCCCTACTTTGACTGTAGACGCTGTAAGATTTTGCTGCATTTTAAGATCGGCTAAGACGGCAAATATTTATTAACAAACCGGCTCCGAAATGAGCACAGCTGGAAAAGACAGCTAGAAGTTGACAAGAGTCTGGGAAGTCAAGAGTAAAGTAAGCCTTCGATGCCCACCTGTGGGGGGCTGGGTGGGAATCAGGCTGGAGAGGAGGGAAAACTGGATAATGTGCCCACGCAACTCTGAAATCCAGGGCTGAAGGCTTTTCCTGAGGTCCCTGGAAACCTGATGACATGCTCAGAGGGCTCAGCTCACGCTATCCTGGCCATACAGCAGTTCCTCTCAGTTAAAAGGGGGGCACTTCTTCACACATTTGCTTAAATGGTCCTCTTCTGTCAATTAGTATTCCCTAATGGCCAGTGTAAATTTTTCTCAGGGATTTTAAAAACATTTTATTCACATATATTAATTATGTATAAGAATGGGTTTTTATTTAAAATTATTACACTTGTAATAATGGAGAGAGAGAGAGAGAGAGAGAGAGAGAGAGAGAGAGAGAGAGAGAGTGTGCAAGTATATATATGTGTGTAGAGATCAAAGACAACCTTTAAGATTTGGTTTTCATTTCCACCATGTGGGTTCTGGGGATTGAACTCGGTGGTCAGGCTTGGTGGCAAGCTCCTTTAGCCACTGAGCCATCTTATTGGCCCCAGCAGGATGACTTGAATCCTATGTGATTGTGGCAGGAGAGAGAGCCCGGCAGCATGAGGCTATCTGGACGTGTGAAGAGCATTTTATAAAAGGATGCTATGATTTGCATTCAACCTGAGAAGGCTTTCCCAAGCTTGTGAGTGGGCTTTACCTCTCCGGGAGGAATTTGCTACAGATTTTGAAAATGAAGTCAATTTTTTGAAAGAGAAAAAGAAATTGAAACAAGCCTGGTCCTTGTTTCTATGCCTGTGGCTAGGCAGCAGTCGGGAAAATGTTCTTCTGGGGAAAACGGCTAACATCCTCCTGAAGGAAGAATCAAACGAAGATAGAGTGGCTGGGAAGGGGCTCAGCCAGTGTTCTAGTTTCATTTATGTTGCTGTGATAAAAAAACACCGTGGCCCAAAACAACTTAGGAGAGCGGAAGGGTTTGTTTGGCTTATGATTCCAGGTTATAACTCGTCCTTGAAAGTAACTTGGAACTCAAAGCATCATAGCCATAGTCAAGGGCAGAGAGAGAAGAAATATACCCTTGCCTGCTTTTTCTTGTTCTCAACTAGCTTTCTCCTCTCCTATACTATTCAGGAACCACAGCCCAGGGAATGGTACCACCCACAGTGGGCTCCCTACTTCAATAAGAAACTAGACAGCCTCTCACAGATATGCCAGATCTAGACAACAGCCTCATCTAGAAAATTCCTCAGGTGAGGCTCTCTATCCAGATGACTTTAGGTCATGAAAGTTGACGTTTAGAATTAAACAGAACAGTCAGGAAAATGCTTGGCATGTAAGCATAAAGGCCTAAGTTTAATCCCCATAACCCATGTAAAATGCCAGGTATGGTAGTATGCACTTGTAAACCCAGCACTGGGAAGGTAGAGACAGGAAGATCTCTTGGGCTCACTGGCCAACCATCTTAGCCTACTTGGTGAGCTCCAGGCTAGAAAGTGACCCTGTTCCCCAAAACAAGGTGGGGGCCCATAGAGACGGCTTAGTGGTTAAGAGCACTTACTGGTCTTACAGAAGACCCAGATTTGATTCCCAGAACCCACATGATGGATCACAACCATCTATAACTCCAGTTCCAGGGGATTCAATATCCTCTTCAGCCTTTGTGGGAACCCGGCACAAACATTGTATACATATATACATACATACATGCATACATACATACATACATACATACATACATGAAGGCAAAACATTCAGATACATACGATAAAATAAATGAATCTAAAGACAATCAAACAAAGAAAACACCCGAGAATGCCTGAGAAATGAGACCCAAGACTGTCTTCAGATCCATAGTCACACCTACACATGTGAACACACACAAACACACACACAAACACACACACACACATACACACACACACACATACACACACTGATGAGTCACAGTGAAACCATTTGTTTGGCATTAAAAACATCTACCTCTACACAATCTAACAATCATTATCAGCTCCATTATGGAAGTCAATGCCATTTTCACAGGGTGTAAATTTTAATCACTAACAGAGTCATGGAAGTCTCAAGTCTTAGATTTTTGTTAAAAGGGAGCAGCGGAAGAAGGGGGAGACAAGACAGCTCTATGAATTTACAGCAGTTCACTACTTTTATTTAGTGGGAAGACAGGCAATAGAGAACCCTTGACACTGAAGATATATTGGAAGATACAGACACTTTACAATGTGGTTGCAAATACAAAGCAACAGGACTGATAGCAAAAAGTACCTGAAAGGCTGAGGCAGGAGGATTATAAATTTGAGGCTAGCCAGATCTACACAGACAGCTGTGGTAGATAACCTGGGCTTCTCAGTAAGACCTTGTGCCAGAAAATAAAACAAGAGGTGAGGAGGTGGCTCAGTGGGTAGAATGCTTACGCAGAATGCACCAAGCCTTGGGTTCCATCCCCAGTATTGTGGAAATGGATCATGGAGGTGCACACCTCCCCAGTGCACACATGATGTTGTGGACAGGAGTTCAAAGTCATCCTCAACTACATAGTGTACATCCTGAACTACATGATACCCTTTCTCCAAATAAATAAATTCATTGTAAGTAGATGAGTATTTTCCAAAGCTACAGAGATAATAGAGAAAACATCATTGTCAGCTTCTGCTGTCAATTTGACACAAACTTAGAGATGTCTGGGAAGAGGAAACCTCAACTGAAGAACTGTCTCCATCAGATTGGCCAATGGGCATGTGTCTGCGCAGCATTTTCTGATTGCTGACTGATGTAGGAAGGCCCAGCACACTGTGGGCGGTACCATCCGTATGTAGGCAGGTGGGCCCAGGCTGTATTAGAAAGGGAGCTAAGTGTGAGCCTGTGAGCAAGCCAGTACTCAGTGCTCCCCCACAGCCTCTGCTCCAGTTCCTGCTCTGGCTTCCCTAGATGACAGACTTGTAACCTATTAGCCAAATAAACCATTTCTTCCCTCCAAATTGCTTTTGTTCTATCACAGCAACAGAAACCAAAGTAGGAGAGATGGAAGGAAAGAAAATGTGAGTCAAGACATGTATAAGAAAGAGGCACAGGGTCTGGATGGCTCAGTGGTTAAGATTGCTTGCTGCTCTGTCAGTGGAAGTTTGGCTCCCGGCACCAACTTTGAGCAGCACACAACTGCCTATGAGTCCAGCTCCAGGGGATTGGACACCCTCTTCTGGCCTCTACATGGCTACCTACATGCATGTGGTGCACATATGGACAAGTGGGCACCAATACACACATGCATAAATACAAGGATAATAAATCCTAGTAGGTCCAGATTTTAGTGATGGCTACACATTCTAAAGTATATTGGCAGCACAAATCTGATTCCATGTTTTTGGGTTTTGTTTTAAATGAGGACACAAAGTTGGGTGGATAGGGAAGAGGGTTAGATCTGAGAGGAGCTGGGGAGTGAACATGATCAAAATTGATTGTATAAAATTCTCAGAAATTAATAAAATTTTATTTAAAAAAAGAGAGACAAAGCAGAATGCCGATTCAGACAATGTTATCACTTTTTTCCATAAACGTATACCATTTAGACTTGTAACCCAAAAGACCCTGAGTTCTCAAACAAAATCTGTGTACTTCTTACAGACAACATGCACCATGATGGTGAATGCTGATGCACAACTTGACAGGACCTAAAATCACCCTGGAAATCTGGGCGTGTTTGTGAGAGAGCTTTTCAATTAGGTTAATGGAGAAGTGAGCATATTCCCTACATGTAGCCCATGAGCTGGCATCCTGGACTGAATAAAGAGAAAGTGAGCTGAGCACCAACCAGCATTCATCTCTCTCTGCTTCCTGACTGTGGGGGCCATGTGATCCACTGCCTCAGTCTCCTACCGCCATGGCTTCCCCGCCATGATGGACTGTATCCCCTCAAACTTAAAGCAAAGACACTCTTCTTTCCTTGGGTTACTTTTCTCAAGTATTATTGTCATAGCAATGGAAAAAGTAACCAATGCAGACACAAATCAAAATGACATAGAAAGGTTTTTAAAAAAATGAGTAAAAACAAACAAGAAAGCCAGGCAGTATTAAGATAAAATACACTCCTCGTCACCTCCATATAAATAAGATGCACACAGACAAGTCCCTCTCATCATTTTTCCTAGGCTCAAGACAGAAGCGTTATCCTCTCACAAATCAAGTAAACTTACTCTCTTGGACATCTTTTAACAGGGATGAGGACCAAATGCTTGAAAGAGGCATCTGATATACCGGGGGCTCAGAACCATGTATGGACTGTGGGAAGAGTCCTACCCACTGGGGGAGAGCCTCCATCAGTGACCTTTTAATAGAGGTGATGTCAGAATCACCAGGATAAAACAAAGGATGCTGGGCTGTAGCCCCGGAGTTTCATAAGGTGGCATTTAGAGTTTGATTATTTAGCTCCATGCTGGATGCTCATGCAGATGGTCTAGGGCATGAATTTAGAGAACTGCTGATGTCCATGACTGACTCTCAGAGACCCCAACCTCCCTGAATGAATCAAGAAATGACCAAGGAGGCAAAGCTTGGTGGCACATCCTCAACATCCTAGTGATCAGGAGATAGAGGGGGGAGGCTCCTGAATTTGAGGCCAGCTTAGTCTACATACTGAGAGTCTGTCTCAAAAAAAAAAAAAATCAAGGGCTGGGACTGGGAGGAAGCTCAGCTGGTAAAATGCTTGGTGCTCAAGCGTGGCCTGAGTTCTAGCCTCAGAACTCATGTGAAAAAAAAGTTGGACATAGTGGCACATGCTTATCATCCCAGAGGTGGAGGGGGCAGGGTGTGGGGGGGTGACAGAAGGATCCCTGGGGATTGCAAGCCAGGCAGTCTAGACTTTCTAGTGAGCTGCAGAACAGTGAGAGATCCTGTCTCAAAAAGAAAAGAAAACAAAAGGTGGACGTGAGGGCTGGAGTGACGGGTCAGTGGTTAAGAGTGCAGACTGCTTTTGCAGAGGACCAGAGTTTGGTTCTAGCACCCATTTAGGGTGGCTCAAAATCACCAGTTCCAAGGGATCCAGTGCCCTCTCTCGGCTTCTGCAGACACTGGCACACAGGCACATACACACATAAACACACGTACACCTAAGTAAAAAGAAATCTTAGAACAATAACAAGATAGGCTGAACCTGAGGAATGACACCCAAGGCTGTCCTCTGGCTTCCATAAGCATATGCAAACATGCACACACACACACACACACACACACACACACACGCTGGAATGGGTAACTCACCAGCAGAGCGGGGAAAAGCTAGCAATCCTCAGATGTTCAGGGAGGCTGGAGGGCTATTTGGAGCCTAGAATCAACTGTGTGCCAAGGAGCACTGGCCAACTTGGTGGGCTTCTGGCATATTCTTTCTTCCAAGAGGGGGAAAGAAAAAGGCAGACCAGAAGGCTCTGTGACTCCGTGCAAAGAGCACTGATTGTATTCTCCCTGACGCCGCTAATTAGACACGAGGCCTTGGCAAGCCCGTCAGTCTCAGTGTGCGTTGGTGTTTGTTTGTGAAATGAAACATTTAGACAGGAGGCTTTTCAGGGACCTTCATGAACTAATGTTCTGTGACTTCTTCTAGAACTCAGACCTTCGGTGAAGTAAACAACACTTGTGATGAGAGTTTTCCCTCCATGGTACACTTTTTTTTTTAAAGATTTTTTTCTTTTTATTTATGTCAGTAATTCTTAACCTGTGGGTCGTGACCCCTTCACAGGGGTTACCTAAGATCATCAGAAAACACAGATATTTATGATTTATAACAGTAGCAAAATTACAGGTATGAAGCAGCAATGAAAATAATTTTATGGCTGGGGGGGGGTCACCACAACATGAGGGACTGTATCAAAGAGTTGCAGCATTAGGAAGGTTGAGAACCACTGATTTATGTGCATCTGTGTTTGTGTGTGTGTGTGTGTGTGTGTGTGTGTGTGTGTGTGTTGGGATGGGGAGCGGTATGTGAATGTAAGTGAGGTGCAATTGGAGGGTGGTGTGGAAATGTGAGTTAGAGTGGGGCGGGAAGTGGTCGCGGTGGTGGTATGTGAATGTGAGTATCGGTGCCAGTAGGGACCATAAAGATGAGTCAGATCCCCTAGAGCTGTAGTTACAGACAGTTATGGTCTGCCCAAGGTGGGTGCTGGGAACCAACCTCACGTCCTCTGGAGCAGCAAGTGCTCTTAGTCAATGTGCCATCTCTCCAACCCCCACAGTCACATTCTTAATGCAGACCATCTGTCACTATTTCAGCGGTATCATCAACACGGTGGCATCAGCTGGGAATCTCTGTCCTTTCCTTACAGAGTGATGGATGGCATCCAATGTGCCATCCAATGTACCAGCAAGAAACAATCATCCAAGCAAGCCAGCGTGGGGCAAGTGCTGGGCGCTGAGCCTGGGTAGAAGTCAAGGAAGAACAAATGGAGCAGGGAGTGAGAGTGGGCAGCTGGCCCAGAGGTGGGTTCAGCAGGGGGAGAGCCGATGTTACCACGGTTCTCATGCAAGGGAAACAGGAAAGCTGCTATGTGAGTGCTCGGTGGGCACAATGTTACCACGGTTTCGATAGAGGAGGTGTAGAGAGTGCAAGATCAGAATGGCTCTTTCTGAGACTTAATTCATCTAATAGGAGTCTCTTTAGTTGCATCCATTTTTCCACAAGCAATAAAGCTTTATTCTATTCTCATTGTTTAAAAAAATTCTGTGACATGTGAGTATATACAATGTGTTATGTGAGTATATACAATGTGTTATG
>CABHPH010157709.1:0-11456 GCA_902168325.1 Peromyscus nudipes | reverse complement strand
AATGTGTTATGTGAGTATATACAATGTGTTATGTGAGTATATACAATATGTGTGAGGGTGCCCACAGAGCCAGAGAAGGGCGTCAGACTCCCCTGGAGCTGGAGTTACAGGTGGTTGTAGGTATTGCATAGGCATATATGCCTGCTGCTGGACAGTAAGATTCATTCCTTAACTTGGCTATTATGAATAGTGCAGCCATGAAGATGGATGTATGAGTCTCTGTGAAGTGTCGGCTTGGGGTCCTTTGAGTAAATCACTTGTCGCTCCTAGATCTTATTAGCTACATAAAATCACAGATGTTTACATACCATGAAAGACCTGAAGCTATCTAAGGGGAACAAAGGGAGCTACAGGGAGCAGGGAAGGGTGAGAAAACGGAGGGTGAGGTATGGGGACAGTATTCTGAATGTACCACATGGGCTAGCACACAATTTGAAAATGAAAGAAACAGAAATAAGGCTGTTTCTAAAATAAAGAACAGGAGCAGGGGAGATGGCTCAGAGGTTAATAAGCACGTGACCCACAAAGGTGCGAATCAGAGTTTCCCCAGCAATCCACATAAAACCCTGGGTAGGCATAGCAGCCCACCTGTAATTCTAGACATGCATGGCAAAGGCAGAGAATCTGCAGAGCGAGCTGGCTAGTGAGACTAAGCCAGACTGGTGAGCTCTGGGTTTGATTGAGAGGCCCCACCTCAATGAATAAGGTAGGAGGATTCCCAACATTGACCTCAGTCGCCACATGTTCCACCAACACATGTTCACCTACACACAAATAATTTAATGCCTCCTATTTATATATTTTAAATGAAAACAAAACAAAAAACATATCCTATTTTCTAGGTATGAGTGGTTTGCCTGAATATATGTCTGTGTACCGCTTGTGTGCTTGGTGGCCACCGAAGCCAAAAGAGGGGATTGGACCCCCTGAAACTGGAATTACAGATGGTTGTGAGCTGCCATGTGGGTGCTGGGAACTGAAGCCGGGTCCTCTGGAGGAGCAACGAGTGCTTTTAACCATGAGCCGTCTCTCCAGCCCCAAAACTTATTGTATATACACACACACACACACACACACACACACACACACTCACGAATGCATGGACATACATAGTCACATGACCATAGAGGCCAAAAGAGAGCAAGGACAGTTCAGATCCCCTTAGAATGGAGTCACAAGAGGTTGTGAGAGGCACAATACAGGTCTTGGGAACAGAATCCAGGCCTCTGGAAGAGCAGTAAGCATTCTTAAACTGCTGAGCCATCTTTGCATGTCTTAATTAAAACAACAACAACAACAACAACACAATGTAAAAGATGCAGATGGTTTCTAATTCCACAGCGGAAATAAAGGATTTCCAGGAAGCCCTTTACACTATCCGTAGCTAAGATCCTGGGAAAATATGGATAACACTGGGGTGGAGGCTTGGGAGTAACTTCTTCAGGCATAAGTAAGACTCGGGGATGAAGGGAAGGGGTTCTTCCTGCTGGGGAAGGAAGCAGCTAAGAGGAAAGCTGTCTTTTATATTGAATGGGCCTGGCTCCCCTAAAGACCTGGAGAGAAACTTCTGAGTTTGGAAACTTGATTGTCAGCAGAGGGCGCTGTTTGGGGAGGTTGTGGACCGTGCCGGAGGTGGAGCTTCACTGGAGGAAGTAGATGGCTGGGATTGGGCTTTGATGGTTTATGTCCCAGCCCTCGCTTTCAATCTGACCTTTCCTTCCTGTTCAGCCAAAAATATGAGGATGTGAGAGGTCCCAGCTGCAGTCTCTCCGGCTGCCAGAGTTTCTCCACCATGATGGGCTGTAGCCTCAAATCGTGAGCCCCAACAAACCCTTTCTCCCATAAGTGACTTCTTAACAGGTATCTGGTCACAGCAATAGGAGAAGTAACAAACCTGCCTGTGCCTAATTAACCAGTGCTCAAGTACACTCCAATCCCAAAAGCTAAATTATCACGGAATCGGCACCTAGGAGAGAATCCGCTGTCATGGGCATGATGGATCACAAAACGATGGATGGGACAACCTAAAATCCCTGCCCTTTGTTGCCAGGCGCGCGCGCGCGCGCGCACACACACACACACACACACACACACACACACACACACACACATCCAGGCTGTTCAGTGAGTTCCGGGAGGGGGTCCTTGCTGATCCCCCATGGGCAGCTTTTGCTTCTTGTGGAGATTATCTCTGTTCTCAAAAGTGCCAAAATCATCTGTAGAAGCTACTAGAGGTTTTGTGGTGAGCCAGAGGGGAGAGAATAACGTTCGCCATCCAGCAAAACTCACCCCAGGGGCCACACTGGCATTCCTGCTGTTTGTTACTCTGTCCCACTCTGCACAGCCTTTTTTGCTGGATCTCTGTATCCCTGGTCTCCATCCTCTTGTGCGGTATCCAAACTCAGCTTCCTGTCTCTTTCTTTCCATGGACCACACTCATTGAGAGTAAAGTGGCCAGCCTACTGGGGTTCCAGGACAAAGGAGTCCTCCCCATGACCCTGTCTTCCCTTACTAGTCTGTTCTAGTGGTTTCTGTTGGTAGCTCCCCAAAACACACCTTCCCTTGACCCATGCTGGATCTTCTGCTCTGAAGCCCAGCTCTAATTCCCTTCACCCAGAACCCTAGCAACAGTTTCTTCAGGAAGTGACCAGGAAGAGGTCCACACAGGATCAGAGGTCTCCCAACTACAGGTCCCTAGGGGCCCCAATGCATAGATCAGTCACCATCAGACCCCACAGTATTCCATGATCTCCCCATATTTCATCTTTCTCCTTGAATGTGAACTCTGGGAAGGCTTGGAACATCTCTAGCTGAGCTATTAGATTTTATGAAACTCAGCACATAGTAAGAGCTCAATATTGCTCCATGGATGAAACGGTGGGTGAGTTCATGAATACTGATGCCTTTGGGTTGCCTAAGGGTCACAGACATTTCTGACCACCCCCCCCCCAAAACACACACACACATGCCTTCATCATCGTGTATGTATATAGAAGTTTCTATAACGGATTTCTTCAGTTCTAGATCATGCTTCTCATACTCTGAGAGTCAAATTTATTATACCAGGTCCCATTTCCCCTTTCCTGCCTTTAGGCCACAGGGAGCCGACCATTTTAATCAGGAATATGCCTTCATGAGGGGCTGGGAAAATGGCTGCCAGGAAAGTGCTTGCTACGCACGCATAAAGATCTGGGTTTAATCCCTGGAACCCATGTTCAGTTTTTTGTTTTTTAAAGGTGTGTTTCGCGGCTCACATGTGTAACCGCAGTGCTGAGGGAGGAGGTGGAGGCAGAAAGATTCCCGACGCTCACTGCTTAGCAGTATTGAATAGTCAGCCTAGCTTCAGGTTAGGTAAGAGACCATGTCTCCAAAAATGAGGTTGTAACAGGCCAGTGAGATAGTTCAGTGGGTAAAGGCACCTGCCATCAAGCCTGACAACATGTGTTCAATCCCTGTGCCCCATATAGTAGGAGAACAACCCAATCCTCAAAAGTTGTCCTCTGACATCTACATACATATCGTGAAATGCTTGAGTGTGTTGCCTTGTTTTGGCTTGCCTGTCATGATGAACTGGATCTTAAACTATGAACTAGAATAAAATGGTGGGTGTGTGGGCACATGAGCACACACACACATACACACACACACACACACACAGCAGCAGCAACAGCAGTACATACAGGCGCATGCACACCTACACACAAAACAAACAAAAATACTCGCTGATGCACCTTAGCCAATACTTTGAAGATTCCCATGATTCTCGAAGATAAAAATGATCACTTTTCCTTCCCAGCCCAGCCATCAGGCAGAATGAACTGGAGAACAGAGGCAGGACCTGGCAACTCTTGCTGATGAAACCACTTATTGAATCAAGTCAAGAAATAGGCCTATTTACTGGTTCCCAGGGCATCCTCCAGCTTCATTCCAGGCAAAGGTTTTTAACCATTTTAAAAATAAATGATGTTTAAACAAATGCTGATGAAGAGGAGGGGGGAAAATAGGGCAATGGATTAGTGTCACTGCTATGAGAATCAGTATAAAGTTTGCTCGGAAAACTAAACTGGAGAAGCCAGAAATAGTGCCCTCATCCCTCTGTGCCTCCTGGTTGTGGGTGTGATATTTAAAGCTCTTGTTTCAAGCTCTTGCTGCCTTGCCTTCCCTGGCATGATGGACTGAACCTTGAACTATGACCTAAAATAAAATGAAACCACCATGTGATCCAGCCACACTACTTCTGGGTATACACCCAAAGGCTCCTAAGTCAGCAGACAACAGAGATGCTTGCATATCCATGTTCCTTCTGGCACTACCCACTGTAGCCAAGACATCCATGAGCCAGCCAAGATGCCGTCAACAGAAGGACAGGTAAAGAAAATGTGATGTGTGTACACAGCGGAGTTTTATTTAGCCCTAAGGGGAAATGAAACCAGGACATTTGCAGGAAATGGATGGAACTGTCAATCATTTTGTTATGCAAAATGAGCCAGGCTCAGAAAGACAAAAGAGGGCATGTTTTCTCTCATATACAGAACCTCAAGACACACACACACACACACACACACACACACACACACATATTTAAAGAGGGGGGAGACTCTTTGGAACCACTGGGAGAGTGGGTGGGATGGGAGGAAAGAGAGGGTAATGGGAGATGAACACAAACGAACTCCACAATACACATGAAATCAAACTGAAACCCATTACTTTATACAATGAATAGATGCTGTGTTACCTAGTTTTAAGTCAACTTGATACAAGCTGGAGTCATCTGAGAGAGGAAGGAACCCCAATTGAGAAACTGCCTCCATAAGACCAGGCTATAGGCAGGAAAGCCTGTAGAATATTTTCTTAATTAGTAATTAATGGGGGAGGGGCCAGCCCATGGTGGGTGGTGCCATCCCTGGGCTGGTGGTCCTGGGTTCTATAAGAAAGCAGGCTGAGCAAGCCATGAGGAGCAAGCCAGTAGTCAGCACCCTTCCACTACCTCTGCATCAGCTCCTGCCTCCAGGTTCCTGCCCTGCTTGAGTTCCTGTCTTGGCTTCCTTCAGTGAACTGTGACTCAGGATGTGTAAGCCAAATAACCCTTTTCCTCTCCAGGTTGCTTTTGGTTATGGTGTTTTATCACAGCAATAGTAAACCCAATTAAGACATACACTAATAAAAGTTTTAAATATTGGGGTCCGGAGAGATGACTCAGTGGCTAAGAGTACTTTTTGTTCTTCCACAGAATCACAGTTTAATTTCTAACACACGTGTCAGAAGGCTCACAACCACCTGTAATTCCAGCTCCAGGGAATTTGGCGCCCTCTTCTGGATTCTGAAGGTGTGGTGCTTACACATTCATGCACATGTGCACACACAGACACCCCCACCAAATAAATAAATCTAAAATGAATATATACAGTGTTTTAGATATCATCCTTTGAACTTCCACCCAAAGAGAAAAGTGATTGTGTATCCACAAGAAAGCTGATTTTAAAAAGAAAATCTAAAAATCTAAAAAATAAAAAAAAAAAAAATGAAAAGTCCGGCAGTGGTAGCCCATGCTTTTAATCCCAGTGCTCAGGGGGCAGAGGCAGGAGGATCTCTGTGAGTTCGAGGCCAGCCTGGTCTACAGAGTGAGTTCCAGGACAGCCAGGCCTACACAGAGAAATCCTGTTTCAGAAAAAAAACAAAAAACAAAACAAAACAACAACAAAAAACCTCAAAACCCTGTTTCAAAAGAAAAAAAGAAAAGAAAGAAGGAAGGAAGGAAGGAAGGAAGGAAGGAAGGAAGGAAGGAAGGAAGGAAGGAAGGAAAAGAAAGTCTACAAAAGCATCTTGGTGACTCACTACGTGACTAATGTTCCTGAACTTGGTCTCAAATCATCCTGACTTGAGTAACACCTGCCAGGCTTGTGACTCCAGAGTGACTAATGGTATCCACAGGACTTACTCGTGGACACTTTACCCAGGACTGGAGGAAACATGATATTATAGACATCAGCAGGTCGGAACATCTGTTAAGTGGGGTGAGCCACCACCAAGGGTTCCCTGGGGAGGCAATTTCTGGCTAGAACTTGGATTCCCGGGAAGGACTCCCTAAAAGAACGCTGATGAGATCAGATAATTATCTCCTCCAGAAATCAGGGGAAATTGAAAATCAGCAGAATCTGTAGAAAACGAGAAAGACACAGAATGAGGCAACGGCGGAGCAGGGGAGCCTCAGAAGGCATTCTGTTTTTATAAACTCAATTGCCTCACTCAACCGCCTGAGGCCCTGGCAGAGCTTCTCTCTTGAGCTAAGAATAAAGCGCCATTGCCTCATCCTTTCAGGGAAACCCAGATGACCTGCTCAGGCTTCCTCCGTCTTTCCCTGATGAAAGAATTTTACCTGGGAGACATACACCAACATCTACTCGCTTTAGATAGGACACCCAATGGCTGAGGTGAGGAAAAGATCCCATCCAGGGATGGTTTGGCAAAGCAATGGAGTTCAACTGGGGTTGTTACGGCATCGGGGGGTGAGAGGTGACGGATAGGAACAGTAGTAACTTGTGGGCAGCTACACCGCTAAAGATAAAAAGAAAAATCTCTCTCCCAGCAACGGTTAACTGCTTATAGATCCTCAGGAGGGTTGGCTCATGTCATCGATAACAGAGCTTTAAAGGGCCCAGTCGTCGGCAGGTCTCCTGTGGGCCATCCCAGCAGCTGAGTGGTCAAGAGTATACCAGCAATGCATGCTGGGAAGATAATGGTCCACATCACACTCCCTGCCTTGACCTTCCTGGCTGTCTTGTAGCTCCCAGAAGGGGTCAAACACCATCTTTCACAGAGCCATTGAAAGCTGTCCTGTGATGAGAACCTCTCATTCCTTCCTGTACAGGATACCTGTAAGGTCACCGTGTTACCTGCACAATATTCTGTATAAGGGACCCCAGGCTCAGGTTAGTCTTTGCTCGCTTCAGGAAAATCCAAGAGTTAGAAATGCCCATTCTGTCTGCACTGATGCGTGGTGGTGGTGGTGGTGGTGGTGGTGGTGGTGGTGGTGGTGGTTATGGTGGTGTGTGTGTAAAACAGATCACTCTCTACACTTTCGAATATACTCAAACTGTTCCACAATAAAGAACTGAAAATAAAAACGAAGTGTCATTTCCAAGGAAGAAAGAAAAAGATTTGGAATTCAGAGTCCCTTGTCTCCCATGGAAGGGGTCCACCCATAAAAAAAACAGACAGCTCAGCCTTTAGTTACAACAAGCACACTTGGGAAACAACCCAAACAGCTTAATCAACCCAGAACATAGAGAAGGCTGTTTGCGGAACTTAATTGCCATTTTAATGTGTTTTAATTGCATAGAAATGCTATTTAATGTAGTGTTTCACTTCCCATTTGCTGTCTTGGGGAGATGGCAGAGCCTCAGAAAAGGAGATAGGCTGTCACTAGAGGGGTCTGGAGCCGCTGGATGAGGGTGACATATTCCCCCAAGAGCAGACCTGGGCCCCAGGCTGGCTTCTCCACTTGGTTACCTTATCCCCCTCCACCAACAACCGCCCCACAGGCCAGGGAGTCAAGAGTGTCAGAGGAGAGTAAGGACTAGGGATGCATCTGCCTGGGATCAATAATAAAATGGGGAACAGCCCACCCAGGTCATGTCCCAAGGGGCACAGCAGAAGAACATCAAAATCATCTCTCCCTCACACCAGGTTCCAAAGGGATTCCAGGCTGGGAAACTGAGGCAGCTGAGAAATAACACTAACCCTCCTGGATATTTTGGCTGACCAAAAAAAAAAAAAAAAAAGACGCAGCCCTCCCACTCTCCCACCCTACCCCCACCCTCCGCTCCATTTGGCACAATGGTGAGAAGGTAGGAGAACCAGCAGCCCTTTTGTGACATGTGGACATTGAGGTTGGTGAAAGGTGTTAGGAGTCCGGGGAGAAACTGTCACCCGGAATGAGCTTCTGTCTTTATCACATGGCATGGCCCAGCTGGGCAAGATAGGGTGACCTCATCAATGTTAGGGAGATGGAACCTGTTCTAGTTAGCTTTAACGGTCAGCTTGACACAGCCTAGACTCACCTGAGAAGGAAGCCTCCATTGCAGGATTACACAGATGAGACTGGCCTGTTATTTGTGTGGGATTCTCTTAATTGTTAATATCTAAGTTTCCTGTCTCAGGGTTTTGTTTTGTTTTGTTTTTTGTTTTTTTGTTTTTTTGAGACAGGGTTTCTCTGTGTATCTTTGACTCCTGTCCTAGAACTCGCTTTGGAGACCAGGCTGGCCTCGAACTCACAGAGATCCACCTGGCTCTGCCTCCCGAGTGCTGGGATTAAAGGCCTGTGCCACCCACCATCGCCCGGCTTGTTTCATTTTTGTTTGTTTGTTTGTTTGTTTGGTTGGTTGGTTGGTTTTGAGACAGGGTCTCAGGTCATACAGGCTGGCCTCAAACTGACTATGTAGCCAAGGATGCCCTTGAACTAATCCTCATACCTCCTGAGTGCTGGGATAACAGGTTTACACCATGATGCTGGGTAAAACCCAAACCTCACCCAGGTCCCCAGCCTGGGCAGAGGATCTGTTCACTTTCTTCCCCTCATCTTCATCCTGTTCCCAGAGACCCCCACACTCCAGGCTCTGGCTCCCTATCTGATCCTTGCCGATTCGAAGCTAGCTCCTATTCGCTGTCCACACATTTGGTCCCCTAGCTTAGGGAGTTTCCAGAAACTGCCAGGTGGGAGGGTGCAATCTCCTTGTTCTAGTCTCAGCTCAGAGAGGCCTGTGGTCCAAGTCTACATTGTCCTCCCACCTGCCTGGAAGAGGATGGGACAAACAAATGTGCACCTTGAGAGGACACTGCCCACCACCACTTAGAACAGTGGCCCTCGACCTGTAGGTGGCGATTCCTTTGTGGGTCAAACAGCCCTTTCACAGGGGTCACCTAAAACTATCAGAAAGCACAGATATGAACACCATAATTCATAACAGTAGCAAAATTATAGTTATAAAGTAGCAACGAAAGTAATGTTATGGTTGGGGAGGGGGAGTCACCACCACATGAGGAACTATATTAAAGGGTCACAGCATTAGGAAGGTCGTGAACCACTGACTTAGAAGAAGTGACAGGAACTAACTGAGGGATGATGACTACGCAATACTTGGTTGGGGAGAGAGCAGTTGAGGAGGAGGGAGGGCTTAGCTGGTGCACACCTGTAACCCTCGCACTCAGGAGGCTGAGACTGGAAGACCACAAGTTTGACAACAGCCTGCATTACATAGTGAGGTCCGGTCTAGCTGGGGTTACATGACAGACCCTCTGCCCCCTCACAAGGACAGAACAACGGACCCCACCTCAAACCAGCAAACAAACCCTCACAAACAATAGGAACCCTCACAAAGGACCCACAGGGTCCTCTCTTCTCCCAGGGAGATGCTAAAGGGTGCCACACACAGTTCCTCAGAGTCCCTGGCAGGTGACTTGTGGCTATAATCCATCCCCCCCTTTTGAAACTGCCATGGCGTCATCTCCCTCTCCTGCCCTCGTGCACTGTTCATGGAGCTGCTTCTTTTGCCTCAAGTCCTCAGGCCTGGGTCTCTGTCGGTGACAGTGGCAGCCATGACATAGGCTCTAAGACTGCACCCCAGCTCCTATCTTGCAAGCCCCGGTGACTCTGGGTATGTTGAAGGCTCAGGGAAGCTCCGAGTTCCCTCAGCCACAAACAGGATAATAACACCACTTTGTAAACATCTGATTGCAGATTAAGTAAGATAACAAATATAAATGCCACCCATGGGGCTGAATGCTGGGGTTGGTAAAAGGGAGGGTGTGCTCCAGCACACAGGAGCACTGGGAAATAAAGCTGGAGAAGGGCTGTGTGCACACACAGGGGCTCAGAAACACACAGACACACTCGGACATGTGCACACGCATGGCATGACCTGTGTATACACATACTGAGGCGCAGATGGCCACACAGACACCCACGTGTGCTTATACGAGTATCAGGAAGTATGCTTGCACACACAGGAAGGGGCACTCAGTCTTTTTCTAGAAACTTCTCAAATTCTGAAACCCAAAACCTCAAAACAAAACAGCCCCCATCTCAAGGAGAACACAAATTTATTTAGGGCCAAAGATGAGCGACCATGGCATGGGAATGCAGACTTAGGGTGACCCAAATACCATGAGCCATCACGAGAGTAGTCACCCGAGCTTTTTATAGTCACAGAATGAAAGAAAGTCATAAATCAAGACATTTTCCAGACATACCAGTGGGGACATCGGGAAGGTGGTGGCTGAAAAGATGGGGAAAGTCTCTGCTATAGATCTCAGACCCCTGATGACACAGTGGAAAAGAGAAGTGTGACACCTTGCACCTGGGTGGGCCTTCCAGGTGTGACATCTGTCCCTGGGTGTGACTTCTGGGTGTGACATGGGGAGTGGTCATCTCCGTTCTCAGGGAGGAGGGGGAAAGGGAGGAAAAGAGACGGGAACTAGGTGGGTTTTAAGCCCCTGTGTAGTCGCTGTCTGCTGGTGCAGGGGGCTGAGTCCCTGTGGGATTCCGTTCTCTGGGACTGCTGTAGGCAGAAAGCTGAAATAATGACTTCAGCCAACACCCAGAGTCACAGAGCCCCTGCATGAAGCATCCGGCCTCAGCCAGCCACGGTTTCTCTGTGTAACGGCCCTGGCTGTCCTGGAACTTGCTTTGTAGACCAGGCTGGCCTCGAACTCACGGGGATCTGCCTGCCTCCGACTCCTGAGTGCTGGGATTCAAGGTGTGTACCACCACAGCCCAGCTCTGGTTTTTATGGTCCCCAGCCTGGGCTCCAGGAAACCCGGGACAGGAAGTGTTAGGTCTCCAGGGACACTGCAGCCATCAGCAAACCCAACTGCCTCCATCTCACCCTCCAGCTCATTAGGAGACGAAACCTGACACAGAGTGAAGCGGCTTCATTTCTTTGGGGTGGACTAGCCCGGCTTAAAATAGTTAATATTTTGTTTTATCTTCATTGACTTGTCTAATAACGCAGAGAATATCCTCCCTGGGCACAGAACAAAAGAGATTATCCTGTCACAGGAGCTTAACTGAAGCCCGCCAGCTGAATGCTGATCCAAGGTGTGGGGGACCAGGCTCCCCCTGCTTAAAACAATTAGGCTTATCCTCGGGGAGACACCTCCCCTTCTTCCCAAACAGCTTCCCAGCCATGCAGCTCTTTCTCTGGGGGGGAAATAGGAGGCTGTGTTCTAGATCATTCTTTTATCTGACAGGTGATAAATAGGTAATCAGGAGATGTAAATGCCTGGCATTAAAAGGACACAGCTCTCAAAGGGGGCAGCTGACTGGCTCAGGGCCCACTACATCCACCAGTACAAGCCAGTTTCATTTTCTTAGTGCGTTGCAAATAAAACAACAGAAATGAAAAGGACTCACAGGCCAGACCACTCTGGGAGTGTGTGTGTGTGTGTGTGTGTGTGTG
>CABHPH010157707.1:10326-45246 GCA_902168325.1 Peromyscus nudipes | reverse complement strand
CCACTTGGAACATTTGATGCTTGAGGGTCACTTCTTTTTCACTGTTGTTGCTAACTGGGTCCATTCATCTTTGAATTCAAAAGCCTGATAGCAGTTTTAGCAAATCCATGTATAGACTCAGTGAACACTTTGCTTTGCTACCCCTGGAACAGAAGGCACTAACTGAAGGCTCAGAACAATTCGTTTTCTCCTGTTTGACTTTCAAGTATTTTCAAGAATAAGATACAACAAGAAGTACAGTTATCTATTTCTAAGTTCTACATTTAATAAGAAGTACAATGTATTTTTTAAAATTTATTTTATTTTATTTTACAATATAATTCAATTTTACATATCAGCCATAGATTTCCCCCGTTCTCCCCCCTCCCGCCCCGCCCCCCCCATTTCCATCTCCTCCAGGGCAAAGACTCCCCCAAGGATTGAGATTAACCTGGTGGACTCAGTCCAGGCGGGTCTAGTCCCCTCCTCCCAGGCTGAGCCAAGCGTCTCTGCTAAGCCCCAGGTTTCAAACAACCAATTCATGCACTGAGCACAGGGCCTGATCCAACTGCCTGGATGCCTCCCAAACACATCATGCCAATCAACTGTCTCACCCATTCAGAGGGCCTGATCCAGTTGGGGGCCCCTCAGCCATTGGTTCACAGTTCATGCAATAGTCGAGAAATAGCCTGAACTGACCTACTCTGGTGATAGGATGGCCAAACACCCTAATTGTCGTGCTAGAAACCCCATCTAATAACTGAGGGAACTGGATGCAGATATCCACAGTCAGGCCCCGGGTGGAGCTCCGGGAGTCCAATTGGTGAGAAGGAGGAGGGTTTATGAGAGCAAGAGTTGTTAGGACCAGAGATGGATGGAATACAGGGACGAGTGGCCAAACGAATGGAAGTACAATGTATTTTACTTCTTGAGCCTGTCGCCCCTAGTTTAAAAGTTACACAAGAAATAATAACCCAAGCATTTGCCCTTCCATGTAGATTGGGAGATTGAACAGCAACAAAGAGCCATGTCAAGATGTCAATATACAACCTAATTTTCATAGTTCCAAAAATGATATTAATATAACAAAAAAGGGAAGGGGGCTAAAGGAGGGAGGAGAAAAATAAATCAATTGGTCATAGAATTTTTTCCAATCCTTTAAAAAGAGAATTTAAATATATAAAAAAGAACTTCCACATTATGGAAGACTGTTTTAAAAAATAAAAATTTTAAAAAAACACTGAAGCTTGAGTCTATATACTGAACAAGAGAGATATCTTTAAAAGTTTCTCCCGTTTATTGATTGATTGATTGATTGATTGATTGATTGATTGACTTCAGTGTCTGGAGGTCAGAGGACAACTTTGGTCAGTTCTCTTTTCCACCATATGAGGCTTAATAAGGATAAAATTCAGGTCATCAGTCTTGACAGCAAGGGCTTTCCTCACTGAGCCATATCAACGGTCTGAGAGAGATCGCTCCTGGGGCTGAGCTAGATTTAGGCTTCATGCAGCCTTCAGAATCCTAAGCCAGAGTCTGTCCTCCATGTTTATCATGGATTCTTCCAGCTCTAAACTAGTTGTGCTACAAAACGTAACTGGTGGTCTTGTTCAAGACATCGGAGTTTGTGAACAGAAATGTTAAGTAAGGCCACTGAAGCCTGTGTTTCAGAAAGAGGGAAGGGAGAAAAGCCAGAGAGATGGCTCAGTGGTTAACAGCATCTGTGGTTCTTTTGGAAGACATGTGTTCAATTCCAGCATCTATGTGGTGGCTCATAGCCATTCATAACTCCAGTTCGAGGGGATCTGATGTCCTCTTCTGACCTCTGTGGACCCCAGGCATGCATGTGGTATACACATATACATGGAGGCAAAACTTTCATATACATAAAATAAAATTAGCACAACATTATAAAATATAAAATTTGAAAAAGAATGTGGGGGACTTTTTCAATTTTTTTTTTCATTTAGGAAATGTATGGTTTTTGTTTTTAAAAAAATAGTATTCTTAGTTATTCCTTGAAACTTTTGCACAATAGTGTATGAGATTTCTTTGTAAAACTGGATGCATTACTTACAACATTGGTACATCTTTCCAGCCCATATATTTTCTTAAGCATTACCATTGAACCAGAACCTGTTGAGAGCTGTCATTTCCAGCTGCAATAACTCTAGCCGCCTGTGGTTCTTACATGCTTATTCTTTGTTTCATTGTTTTTCTTTTTCCTAAACTATCTTATCCTAGGTAAAGTGGTCATCTAAAAGTGAGAAGTCTACCAGAATTTACAAAAGGGATTGACCTGTCCTCTGGCAGCTTCCCTCTTCAGTATTATTGTGTGTGACAGTCCTCATCACTTTACTATCAATCTCTTATTTGGAAACTGTGGGAAGGGGCATTCTGTGTCCTCACTACCAAGTCAGCCTGATACCTAGGGAGTTAGAACAAGTTTCTTGTTTAAAAGAAGTTGTTGGAGCCTGGAGGTGGTGGTGCACGCCTTTAATCCCAGCACTTGGGAGGCAGAGGCAGGCTGATCTCTGTGAGTTCAAAGTCAGCCTGGTCTACAGAGTGAGTTCCAGGATGGCCAGAGCTACAAAGAGAAACTCTGTCTCAAAAAACAAACAAAACAAACAAACAAACAAAAAGAGGTGCTGGATACATTTACAGCCCCTTGCTGCCAATCAACTTTCTCACACTGGGAATCATACCAAAAGCAAAGAGGGGCTTTTTCAAAACAGCTTATTTCCAAGAGTATGTAACAACAACACTGGCATTAATAAAAACACAACAGTGAGCATTTTGTGTATGCATTATGGTTTTCCAAATGTTCATTATCCTGTAATCCAGCAATTGCTCTTCTGGAAAACCACTCTGAGGATATTCTCTTTCTTCTACCAAAGATTTTAGGAACAAGAGCATTTAATACAGTGTTATTTGTAAATAAAAATAAAAGATGGAGATGGTCCAACATTATATAAGTGGCTACAGAAGACATAGTGCTGAGCTGGAAAAACAGCATAGACAATGCTTTTGCAGGAAGTATAATGACTAGAGATTCCCCAGGACCCATTAAAAGACAGGTGGGCGTGTGTCCTGCCCGTAATTCAGTAATCAGGAGACAGAGACTGGGGACGTATGGAGCAAGTGGGCTAGCTAGGCTACTTGAAACAACGAGCAGCAGGTACCAAGACTGCCTTGGTGACTAAGGTGGAGCTCAGTTGAGCAAAAACACTGGACAGCAGCCCCAGCCCCTGGACTCCACATATACACAATCATGAAAAGCCAAGGAAAGAGAACCCCTCCACAAAAAACCCAACTAACTAAATATCCAAACAAAAACCTTATAATCATCTATGAAATTGATTTCTTTTTAATAAAAAAGGCCAAAAGTATCAGAAAAATCATACTTAAAATAAAAAAATCAAATACATACAAGAATGAATGGTTAATAATTATGATGCTAATTGTTGAGTTATCATTGATTGACAAGTTGATGGGTCTAAAGTAATTTGTATTATCTTTTCTATCTTCTGTATATTCTAACATTTTCTTAGTGATAACCAAGATTTCTTTCAATTTTTTAAAAATTCCAATTCAGGATGTTCACTTAGTGGTGTTAAAAATTAATGTAAGTGATATAAGCCAGATTCAGAAAGAGAAATATTTCTTTCTCTCATATACACAATCTAGATTTTATTCTTTGTGTGTGTGTGTGTGTGTGTGTGTGTATGTGTGTGTTGGGAGGGGGAAGGGAGAGAGAGAGAGAAGTAAAAGGGGGATATGTGAGGGAAGAAAGAGGTCTAAGAAAAGATTTACAAGAGAGGGTAGTATAAGAAAAAGAAAAATAGTACATTTTCCCTCATATTCAGAACCTAGATTTTTATGTATATATACACATATATATTATTACATGCGTTATATTATTACATATAAATTTAGATAATATAATATATTTACATATTCTATGAATCTAGATTTATATATTATATATTATTTATAATAAATTGCAATATATAATAATTATATGTTGTTTATATATGTGACATGAAATCAGAAGGGAAACTATTTAAAGGGGAGGTCAAGGACTAACATGAAGGAATAGAAAGTATGGGGAGTGGGTGGGACAAATATGTACAAGGTACTAGACCATATATATAAAAATGTCATAAATAAAATACATCATTAATACACTAAAAACTAATCAAAACTAAAACAGAATAAATAATGAATACAAAAAACAATTTCCAAAATGAGAAAAAATATAGACCACAGTATAAAAATCGCTATTGACTGAAATTCAGCATGGAAATACCACTGAATTGTTTTTAAATCAATGTACACTTGATTTGGCTTCTAACCCCAACACTTCTCATGTGGCCAAAATCATCACTCTCATGTCTTCCATGTCTTCAAAATGCAATGAAGCAATTAAACAGGATCATTCGGCATACCCTCTGTCTTAGGGTTTCTATTGTTGTGAAGAGACATCATGACCATGGCAACTCTTATAAAAGAAAAACCTTTAATTGGAGTGGCTTGATTACAGTTCAGGGGTGTGACATGGTGGTGTGCAGGCAGACATGGTGCCTCTGAGAGTCCTTACATCTTGACTCACCAGCAACAGGAAGGGTTCTGTCTCACTGGGTGTAGCTTGAGCAAAGGAGACCTCAAAGCCCAACCCCACAGTGACTCACTTCCTCTAACAAGGCCACACCTACTCTGACAAGGCCACACCTCCTAATAGTGCCACTCTCTTTGGGGGCCATTGTCTTCCAAACCACCGCACTCTCTAAACTCTGTTGGTATCTTTGTTTATAAGCAGCATTGGGTGATTGGATCTCAAAGGTGACAGGTCACATTGCAGGCTTGCTGTTGGTCCGACCCTATTGTAGAATGGGCTTTGCTGTGGGGCAGATGAGGCTGTGGCCAGGTCACTTGGTTGCTGTGTCTAGTGGCTTTTCTACTCTTTCTTGGGTTCTTTTCTGAACATATTTTTCTCTTTCAGTAAGAAGTGTTTGACCTGAGTCAGTAACTATACCACACTTGTGATATCGATATTAGAATATGTTAAGTATGAATGATACTAGAATACCAATAATAAACTATATGATCTTACAATACCACATATTGCTATATAAGTCATAAAAGCACATGCTGCATGCTGCCCCTCTGGATCACTATGCCTCTTTTTCCTTTCAGGTTTTTAACTTAGCTTCACAGTCCTTTTCTTCATAATTTTTTTTTGTTTACCTTGCCTAACAGAAAGAAATTTTTAAGACCTGAAATTTTAAGGCTGTGGTATTGCTTTCTAGAACACATGCAAACTAAACACAAAGCAATGCCAACATGAGGCTTGAGTACCATCATACCCACCCACAGGATGAGAATATGCCCAAAGGGAATCTGTTTATCCCACCACCACCACCTTTTTTTGCCTGCAAATTTTATAGCTCTTGGGCAAAATGAGTCCTGCAGCATCCATCCATTATGGCCAGCCCACGGTTGCTGAATAAGACAGTTGCTTCCCAATGCATGAGAAATATTCCCTTAGAAGTTAATTTATGGAAATCATACTTCACTCATAAAGCTTCACTGAGTTCCTTTTAAGGGCTACACATTATGCTTTGGCAAACACAGAGATAAACCGGGTAGTATAGAACCACACATTCTGCATAAATAGTAACAGGAGTAAAAACCAAAGGAGAGATGCAATTAGAAGGCTGTGCCACTCAAGATGAGCTTGAAATGTCAGTGATATAAGAAAGGTCCTCATTGACATAGGATCTGACCCCTTCCCTCTTCATATAGATGCCAGCATTTCAGGACTACTGATTGGTGACATCTTGTTTTTTGTAGTTGTCTAGTGCACAGTGCTTCAAAGGTGCACTTTAAGTGCTTTGAAAATCCCAATGATAGACATCTGGACCCAGCACAGAATACTCCAAGAAGCTGGCTTGTCTATGGGGTAGCCACCTCTAAAAAGGCAATAAACACAACCAGTTTAACAGTGTATAATGCTCTGGGGATTGCAGTCTTTCTGCCCCCAATTCCTGGTGCTTTCCCTCCTAAATGACTTATCAGGAACAAGACAATCAACCAAACATTAGAGCCGGAAGAATGGCTTTCCTGCTAGGTGGGATACCCAGGCTGAGGAGGTGCACCCATAGGCTACAAAGTTACGGGGACACGGAAGACTAATATTAGAGTCCAGTTTTGCCTCCCTGTGAGGGCTCAATTTTGTTTTTCTTCCTGGCTTCTGTCTGTTTGTAACCTGGGGTCAGGTAAAGTTAAATCTTTTAGTTGGTTCTTGAGAAACTATTTCAAGTCTGTATTTCCAGGCATAATGCTTCATCTCAGCAACAACAAACAACAACAACAACAACAAAAAAAAACAGTTATTCCAACCCCCACTTAGCTTGTAGCCTAATTCTCGGTGTTTTCACTCCTGACCCCTGTCACCAGCCACCACGATTATGTCCAAAAGTATTAAGCTTAGATCAGCCATTCACAACTTCTGTTTAACATTTCTTGGAATAACACGTTTTTGTTGTTGTTGTTTAATTCCTTAAATTCTCCTAGATAATTTTCTTGGTTTGGATTTTTTCCCCCCAACCACGTTAAGTGACATCAGCACACTACCTTCCTGCGGTCCACCTGTTTTTCTACTAACTGTGCTCTCCGCTAACTGGCACCTAACTGGCACCTATCTACACATACACATGTTTGAGCAGTCTGGCATTCCAGTTTCCTCTACACAACGCACATTCATTACACATCAAGGGTCCAGGAGAGACACTGCCAGTCTCAGACCATCAATATGTATTTTTATTCACTTCAATATTTGGAGTTTGTTTTTCAAAGGAATGTTTAAGAGACTCGGTGCGAAGAACAGAAAAAAAAAGTGATAGGGGACTGGAGAGGTGGCTTGGTAGCTAAGAGCTGTTCTTACAGGGATCCAAGTTGAATTCCCAGCTCCCTCATTGGGTGGCCCACAGGTGCCTATAACTCTAGCTCTAAAGGGTTCAAATTCCTCTGGCTTCCAAGGGCATCTGCACTTACATGAACCTACCCACATGTATACACACACAAAGGAGCAGCATGTGCATGCACACTTGTGTGTGTGTGTGTGTGTGCATGTGCGCACACACATACACATACTTAAAAATAAATAAAAAATGAAAAATAGGGATTAAATTGTCAGAGATGATGAAACTTCATGCCGTTGTCTGCTGATAAATAAGAGGAATGGCGGTGGCAACTTGGGAGTCTACATGTGTCTTATAAATCCCGGCCAACTGCTCTCCTCTGGGAAATTCAAATAGGTGTAGATAGGCTGAGTCATCTTATGCACTGGCAAAAATAGAGAAAGAAAGTTGGTTAGTACATCTCCAGCCATAGGAGCTTGTACATATGCCATGAAATAAGAAGCAGGACTCTGGTGAGTAGATGGGGCACAGAGAAAGCTTAGAGCGCATACTAGGTCACAGGACTTTGAGGAGAGAGCCATGGATGCTCAATCAAGTTTGCGGTCAGGAAAACTGGAATCCCCTGCCATTGTTTGGGGCAACCAATGACTGACAGACTGTGAGGAACAATGTCAGTCAAACTCTGGGCCTCAGTGTGTCCAGCAGAAGGAGTTCTATCTACTGTACCATTATGGAGGAGATGTGGGCTATCAGCAAGGCTCCGAGTACTCAGCCTCAGTTTCTTCTCCTGTAAAACAGAAACAATCTTATTCAGTAGGAAAAAAAACCATCATGTCAGTTAAGGGTTTAGCAGAACACTCAACAATTAGTAAATATAAAGAAGAGAAGGGATGCTTCAAGTGAGCAGTGAATGAGGTGAGAGCTAATCCCAAGATTCTTCTCCTTGAGGGATAAAGAACGAACACTGAGGAGAGACCGAAGGAGCACAAGACACAGGAGGAAGGAGCAGAAAGGCCAGCAAATGACCAAGTCAAACATCATTGGAAAGCCTGACATGGTAGCTTGCTTGTCATCATACACTAGGAAGCAGGAGACAGGATCATGGTAGATTTAGGCAGCCTCAACTGCAGAGAGAGTCCCAGGCCAACTTGAGATACATAGTGAGACTCTATCTAGGGAAAGATGATAAATATATATATATGTATGTATGTATGTATGTATGTATGTATGTACGTATGTATGTATAAAATCTCTGAATCATTCAGTACAGAGGCTTGTTTCAATGTTACTTAAGTCTATGAGAGAGTTTCAAGCTTCCTATCATTATTGTATGTGTGTGCTCAGGTATGTGAGTGCCGGCATGAGCATTCCATTGAGTTCGTGTGGAGGTCAGAGACAACCTCAGATGCTGGTCCTCATCTTCCCTCTGGCTTGAGGCAAGGTCTTCGTATTGTTTTTCTGCTGCACAAACCAGGCTAGCTGGCCCACGAGCCTCCAGGAATTCTCCTGTCCCCTCTCCCGTCTCCTCAGAGGAGTGTTCAGAATTAACAAACACTCATGGTATCGTGTCCAGCTTTTGCCTGGGTCCTGGGGTTTCAATCTCAGGTCCTCACGCTTAGGCAGAAAGCATTTTTATCCACAGAATCATCTTCCTCACCCTTAACTTTCAGCTCCTCCTTTTCTCATAAATGCCCCACCCCCAGCAGAACATAAAAGCTAGGATCCCCGAGACATGACGGAAAATGTGAGCAAGGTTTTGAGGTTACTAGTTGTGAGTTTGCTGTTCCTAAACCCTATTCTAGTCCTTCTGAAATGTTTCTCACTGGGCAGCATGGCCCTCCCTGCCAAGAAAAGGCTGTGTGAAAGCAAGGAGAGGAATGGCCCCATTTCACCTCTCACGTCAATTCCTGAACCTCACATACCAGGAGCTCCTACTTCCACAATTTCATCCGGAAACTCACTAGAGAGCTCCACTGCTGTCCATTTAATATCTGCATTTTCCTTTCTGTCTACTTCACAATCTTGTCGTTTGGCTGAAACTGTTTTACCTAAAATATAATTCTCGCCATCGTTCGCAACCAGCTACCCGTTACGTTCAGCGGGAGTAGGCCTCCTGATTTTTAGGAAGCAGGAACTTAAAAATGAAGAGAGGCAGTGTTTTAATTGTTACATATCTTTGCTTTGCTTGACATGGCATTTGACGTTCACCCAATGCTGCTGCTGTTTTAGACGCCGCTGCTCAGGTGCTCCTCACCCCACTTTATATGGGTCTTTATAGGTGGTGTGAACATTGGATCCATCTGTGTCTGCTGGCTCCTTCCACTTGCTGCTTTCCAAGCCAGGGTTAATTCTGTTACCATTTAACTCCTATCCATGGACATATCTTTGCTCTTTTTCATTATCTTTCTCGGCAACAATAGGATTCCTTATCACTGTGGCTTAGTCATTGGAAGGATGGGCTGCCCCGGCCTGGTGCTGCTTAAAAAAAAAAAAAATCCATTGTCTAATTCTCTTTCCCGGGACCCAAGTGGGTCTATATTTTTCCTCTACATCTTGCAATTTGCCACATTTACATTTTTGGGGGCTGCCTTAAATCGACAGTCCTGATAAAAACCATTAGGATTAGTGATCAGTCACCATCAACCATGCTACTAAACATGTTTACATTTTATTTTTGAAAATGGCTTGTTTAGGTAAAACAGATGACTTCAGTAGTATCTAGTTGGCTTTGGTAAGACATAAAAATGTATTTTAAAAAACAATAAAAAAAAAAAAGCTCCTGTAAGTCAACCACTCTTAAATACCTCTGTTGTGTTTGTAATACTTAAATATCATTAGAGGGGAAAAAAAAAAATCTTACTTTTTTTCCCTTGAATCCATCAGCCTTCTTAGCACCATTCCCTTCAATTATTCATTTATTCATTTATTTATTTATTTATTTATTTATTTATTTATTTATTTATTTAGGGTTTTTTGAGACAAGGTTTCTCTGTGTAGCCCTGGCTGTCCTGGAATTCAATCTGTAGACCAGGCTGGCCTCGAACACAGACATCCACCTGCTTCTGCCTCTGCCTCCTGAGTGCTGGGATTAAAACCGCCACCCGGCTAACAAGCTATTTGAAATGACAGCTGAGGGTGGTGGTGGCACACACCTTTAATCCCAGCACTTGGAAGGCAGAGCCAGGCGGATCTCTGTGAGTTTGAGTCCAGCCTGGGCTACCAAGTGAGTTCCAGGTAAGGTGCAAAGCTACACAGAGAAACCCTGTCTCGAAAAACTTAAAAAAAAAAAAAATGAATAAAATGACAGCTGAATTGTAACTTGGTTTTGTTTTTGCTTTTAACTCATTTTTAGGCATCTTTAGGGCTGCTTCTCCAGACAGCTGGAGACTTAGTATTAAAAGGGGCAACAGGGCTCGTGCAGGCTTTTCCGGTCCTAATCTTAACAGTAGAGAAGATAAACAGGGATCTGCCTCCTTCCTGAATTTGCCCATGCAGCTTCCAGCTTCCAGTCAGAGACGCCCCTGCTTTCAGGAGCCCCTGGGGGGTTCCATGGGGCTTATCAAGAAAGAAATTGTACAGATAAAGAGGGAGGGGATGCTACTCCCACAGATCCTGTTTGTGAGTTCTTGGCCTTTGTCCTCTATTTCTCCTGATATCTGTCCTTAAGGAAATGTTTTTAGAGTCCATTCATCTTTTGAAGGCAGTTTTTTTCCTACGGTTGATGGGGCTTTCGAATCAGCGTAAAGGCCACAGTGTGGTCCGGAGACCTTGCTGTTTCGGGACCCGTGTTTGAGCTTGGGAGCGGGCTGCCGAGTCATCACTCTTCCAAGTTTTCTGCACATTCGGGGGAAGCCTTCACATGCACTGTTTGTGGGAGAGCTTGATAGCTTGCAGTTTTTGGTTGTTATTGCTTATTTGAGCCCCGTCCCTCCTGTTTGCATCCCCTTAAAGAAGCATGAAGGACAAGCTGGGAAGGAACGGAGTCCCATGGTAAAGAGTCAAAGGTAAAGCCTTACTAATTTAATGACCCCCCCCATAGATATTTCTACAATTGAACGTTTTTGAAAGTTCTCCATGGAATTCTAGTCATTTTCCCTCTCTGGGTTTGCATTTTTGATGTTTAGAAGACACGCGTGTCTATTACTAACAACAACCACCACAAAAAGGATAGGAAATTTTAAGGGATGAGGGGAAGTAGAGAGAATACAGTCTCTGCCAATTAATTTGAATCTCCTTTAACCTTAAACAAGCTACGGAATGACTAAGCCTTATTAGTCATTAGGAAAACCACGTTGTTAGTGGGATTAGGGGTGGTACAGGAGCCATCTCCATTGGAGATTTCCATCTGTCTATAAATCAAGAGTAAATAGAAGAAGAAAGAAGTAAGGACCTGAAGAAAAAGAGCAACATTCAAGTGTTGGCTCTGAGAGCTCAAGATCATGATGGGAGCTATTCCTCACAGACCTTCTCTGGTGATACTGTCTCCTGGTTTTGCTCTACAAAACACCTGAATTTGCCCTCAACTAATGTAGAATATTAGCATCAAAAGACCTAATTTATGTTTCTGCTTTATGTACTCATAGGAATGAAGGATATAACTGATAATGTAAAGTTATGGAAAAAGTTTGACTCCATAGGTCAACCACAAAGACGGTTTTAAAAAGACGATGTATTTTTTTAATTTATGCATGCATATGTGAGCCTGCATGAGAATATATGCAACATGCATGTGCAGGAGTCTGTGAGTCTAGAAGAGGGAGTCAGGTCCTCTGGAAGTAGAGTTCCAGGTGTTTGTGAACTGCCAAGTGAGGGCTAGGAACACACCCAGGTACTCTGTAAAAACAGCGAGAAGTACTCTTAACCACTGAGCCATCTCTGCAGTCCCAGATTTATGAATTAATATTCATTAATTGACTTGCTTATACTGAGGCAGCCAAGATGACTGTGAGTATGATCTTTTATGGGTGGGTACCACACACCTTCCTTTCACTGCTCTAATTGGTTGGTATGACATTTTCATTTTGATTCAGAAAACTCTGACTTTTGTAGGACTGACTTCTTTTGGCAGTACATGAGAATTACCAATGATTCCAGCATTTGCTGCTCATAATAGAATCTCTTCTCCTTCCCTGGTGTCTTGATATATGGCCTGCTGTAAATATTGACAGTTATGTTGCTGGAAAGAATAACATGGAGAAGGCTTTTCTTGGGGCTCCAAATTGCATTTCTTGGTTAATTGATTGGGCCAGCTGTCTCTGCCGTGTCTTGACCTCCACAAGAGCCAGCAAGATTGATGGTTTCAATAGCCTTTCATGGCGCACTGAAGCATTCAGATCCAGCTTTTGTTACTTGGGAAACACTGAGTTCTTGCGTAGTGCGTTATTTAGATGGACTCAGAGGCTGATGAGTTGGGAGGCAGACAAATGCCCAACTGAAAGACAATGGCCGCAGATCAAAGGAGCCGATGAGATGGAGAGTTCATGAAATGTGAATACAATTCCACAGGAGGACTGATGCTCACAGGAGCAAAAAGCCAATCAAGTTAAATATTCATTCCAGCCACAAGTCTGGAATTCTCTCACTGGGACCCAGGCCTCTAGGAAGTTTCCTCCGCTTTTCAAGGTCTACACAAGGAAAGAACAAAGCCATCAAGGACGCGCTCATTCCGGAAAGCCTGCTGCAAGATTGCAGGAACCAGAGGTCAGCAGCTACCACTGAGAGTTCATTGCAGTCGACCCCAGGAAGAATAGGACTTAAACAGTAGTTCTGAGGGAGTGCTCGGCATCGTCACCACCAATGAGCCCCATGAATGTGACAGTTTAGAATTATCGGCTACATTTCCCCAGAACTGGCTGTCTCCCCTTATATCAAACAAACCTGAAACTCATGGCTTAAATGACTTATCATAAATCAGGTGTTAAGAGGGTGTGTAAGTGTTTAGATCCAGGAATATGGTGCTTTGATTCAAGAGTACCAAAACATTAAGTAAAAACTGTTGACCAACTTGTAGCCACATGCGTCTTAATTAACATCAAAATCTAATTGACTTTTGGGAGCAGATGAATAGGATGCTGTTGCAGAAACAAAGCACAGAAAGGCAGGAACTAAATCCAACAAGTTTAATTGGATGGTAAGAATTATTCATTTCACCAACAAGTATTACATTTGACTTTTTAGCATCTCACCATGTATACCTCAACTCCATACACAGATTAATGAATGAAAACTTGTTATACTTTATTTGCTCATATCTTGGAAAATGTTATACAGAGACAACTTACCTCCATTATGTTCCTTTTCTGCTCAGCTTTTTGGCTTATTTATCTTTACCAATAACATTGTCCATGTGCACAGATTGCAAAGGAAATTTTCAAAATCACACACACACACACACACACACACACACACACACACACTTCCTCTGGAATAACTGAGGAGGAGAAACTGCCTCATCCTTTCAAGTGAGAGTTGCCACTTTGACCCAGGCAAATGATGAGAAATAAAATCACAATGCCAATAAGCGCTGTCAAGTATCCTTCTGCTGCATAATAACTCAGCAGTAGGTAGCACTAATGGTGTTTATGAGCTGCCAGGCTGGGATTGGCCCCAAAGCAAGGAGGCATTTGCCCAGTGGGCTTCTTCTTTGTGTGTGGGGGGGCTCTTTGCAGCCTGGGGACCCTTTTAGGTAATTCTCAGCAAGAGCTGTCTCCTCAGGCCCCAAGGACTTTTGCAGTGAGCTGTGTTCAATCATCGCCTTAAGGTTCATATTATTTTCAAAATATTTAGGATGTCAAGATAATACTGTAAGAATTACTATGTAGGACAGGCCCATGCTAAGAGGTCATGACTATAGGTGCATAGGCATTATTTGTTTATTTGATAGTCCAAGCTAAAGTCGAAGTCTTCCCAAAGTTTTATAGAAACCATTGTATGCTTAATTCAAGTAGCATAATCAAATACAATAACAACCATGAGCCATGAGTAAGAAGTAGATTATATAGAGACAGAAGTAGAGCCCACCCACATGGTGATAGCTGAATAAAGGCAAAAAGAAAGTAATTGAGCATCATGGGGTCAGACCATCCATGTTGCCTTTGATATTAAAATGATACAAATATTTGGGAGGTCAAGAAGGAAACCAGTAATCCCTAATATATTTAGGTTTCATTTTGACGCCCACAAGCTGAAACTACCTCTTTGGGGTGTGTGTCCTTACCTCAGCAAGGAATATAATTGAATCTGGAAATTATTTCCAGAGATGCTTGTTAGGGCCTGCTGGTTCTGCTCCCTGAACAGTACTGTGCTGAGTTGGTTCTGGGCTGAGTTTTGAGACAGCTTCTGCTTACAAAGAAGGGCTGTGTCCACCTGCCCTAGAAAATTCATCGAAACTCCACATTCATTCATGTAAAACATCATTTCATGGGAATTAAAATAAAAAAACTTAAGAGACAGGCCCTGGCAGGGTGTCAGGAATCCTCAAGTCCAATTCCTCGTCCCTATAACTGAAGGGGGAGATGAACTTGTCAGTGTTGAAATGAAAGGTGTGAGAAGAGCAAGGGTCACAATTCAAAGGTGTTAAGGATCATCACCTTCATGCTTCTTTATATTATGTCTTTTTATTCTGCCTTGTATTTTAATTTATTTAAAAAGATAACTTTGTATATGTTCTTTAGCGGTGACCAAGGGCATGTAAGTTTCTCACCGGTAGTCTAGAAAACTCTGGGCGGTGGCACAAAAAAAATGGGAAGGAATTTCAGTCATGTAAACACAGAGCAAATGCTGGTTGAGCACACGTGTGTGCAGGATATGGAAAAGCAGAACCCATAGCCCCAGCCAATTGGTAATGAAATGAGGTCATAGGAATGACAGGCACTGATCTCACTTATATACACATATATAGTAAAAACATTGACCAGCCATAGCAATAGAGAACGTAAGGGTAGTCTCCAGAGGCTGGAGACTGAGATGGGTATGGGGAAAGGGAAGATGTAGAGCATAGGGTGCAGGGTTTCAGTTAGTTAGAAGGAAGTTTCAGTGAACTATTATAAAGCATGGTCACAGCTGGTAAGAATGTAATGTACATTTCAACAATGCTAAAAGAATAGATTTCAAGTGTTATCACCACCAAAAAGAGCCATAATAAGAAGATGAAACCCTAGATAGATTGGTTTGATTAGATCTTTCTCCAGCGTATACATCAAAACCTATTTTACCCCATAAATAATTCTTCTTTTCTTTAAGAAATTAATTAGTGAAGGTAGATAGATAGACAGACAAAAAGGAAAGGAAAGAATGTTAGGCAAAATAGTTTGAGATTCGGTTAAGTAGCATATGTCAAATGAGTGATCAAGAAAAGAAGAGGACCATCAGAATGGAAGCCATTGCTGTGGTCCACAGATGATGTACTCCAAGTGGGATAATGTTGCACAGTGGGTACATCTATGAAGCCTGGAGTCAGACAACCTGGGTTCAGATCTTGCTTTACCATTGAGAACTATAGGATCTTGGGGAAACCTGTCTGGTTTGGGGTTTTTCTGGTTTTCTTTTGTTTTCTTTCTTTTGTTCATTCTTTCTTTTTTTCTTTTGGTTTTTCAAGACAAGGTTTCTCTGTGTAACAGCCCTCACTGTTCTGGAACTTACTTTGTAGACCAGGCTGGCCTCAAACTCACAGAGATCCACCTGCTTCTGCCTCCTGAGTGCTGGGATTAAAGGCGTGCGCCACCACACCCAGCAACTTGTCTGTGTGATTTCTTCTTCTCTAATATAGAGCTGACAGTAATCTGAAAGAAATGAAATAGTCAGTAATTTAAGAGCTATAAAGTGCTTATAACAATGTCTGGTGGGCCTTTCTTGGGTCATCTTGAAGACTGAGTCAGAGAATGGAGGAGAGGTACAGAAATAGCCAATGAGCATTTCTCTCTGATTAGGATTGCAAGGTGGAACATACGCTTTGTGTGCTCACTGGCAAGAAGTCCTCTCACTGAAGCATCAAGTTCTGGTGAGGGTGAGATACTGTGGTATCAGATACCAGGGGTCCTGAAAAATAAGACAGGAAATTTAGTTTTCATTCTATGAGGTAGTCCTCCATCTTCCTCTTCCAAGACAAGCTCTGTGAAGACCAACGGACAACCACATATAACTATGAGCAGACTGAAATACCTGCAATCAAATAAAATTCACAAATTAATTTCTGACACTTACAGTATATATGATCAACCAATGGTATGGGTATAACCAACTTTCAAGAAGGAAAAAAATCCTAATTTGTTTAAATAGTTTCACCTTGGCCAACTGAAGCTATGAAAGCGATGTCACCATACAATGAGTGGTAGGGTATGGACACACTCAGGCACAAGTATCCCAGTAGCCTACTGTGTTGTGCTACACTTAGTCTCCATGAGTTGTAAGCAAGCCTTGCCCTCTTTTATATCAATAACCCTACACTAGGCACCTGATGATTATAGTGCATGGGCATTTGCGATGGTTTGTATATATACATATATTTAGATGAATACATAATGAATTCAAACAATGATTTCAGTTGACGTACTCTTTATAGATCCAAACCAAATTAGGTTTGGGTGGCTTGTTCCTCAAAAAGTAGTATCACGTTTCCCATCTGTTCTTTGCTTATCATGGAAGCATGCCCCAAATTTGGTGATGTGGGCCTCCTGTGACCCATGCATCATGTGCTGTGGTTAGGGAAGGCCTCTTGAGTGCTGAGTGACCCTGTGATAAACATAGGCTCTCTATCCACCGCAAAAACAAGAGAGGTTCCTGACAAGAGGAAATGGATGTAGCAGGGATGGAAATGAGAGAAGAGAGCTCAAGGTCCCACACTTCTTTTGTGCACTGTGTACAGGAAGGCACTGTGAGGAAGAAAGAAGGAACAGTGAGGTAAAACAGTCTACCAACGCATGGACAGAGCTACAGAGATGCCCCTCCTGAAACCAGGCTTTCTTTAAGCCAAGCAGTGGTAGAGAACAACCAGGCTTTATAAGTCACCTCACACTTCGGTGTGCTTTTGTTAAACAAGGCATGCTTTTGATCTCTGAGGGTAGACCAAGTGATAGACTCTGAAGGCTCAGGCTGTCCAAATGTCTCCCTGTAACCTTAGACTATTTGTTAGTTCACACTGCATTCATGACTACAGGACACTAAAGCTGCATGATCCAAGGGAACCTAGGCAGTGCTGTGTGTGTGTGTTTGTGTGTTGTGTTTGTGTGTATGTATGTGTGTGTGTGTTTGTATGTGCGTGTGTTTGTGTGTGTGTATGTATGTGCGTGTATGTGTGTGTTTGTGTGTATGTATATGTGTGTTTGTGTGTATGTATGTGTGTGAGTTTGTGTGGTGGTAGTGGGTGTGGCAGTCTCTGTAGTTGTCATTTGGGGATGGTGGTGAAAGAACAGCATGTCCTCTCAGATCTTCCAGTTCATTTATTGGCCTTTATTGTTACTTAATCCAAAGTACAGACTGGCTGGAGTTGTCATCTCTTCCCTGGTGGCACTAACTGACTCCCTGAGATATGAATACATACCTCAGGGAGTATCCCCGTACGTAATTACTCATTCACCTGTCCACAGGCAAGACACCAGAACAGTTGTAGTGTTCCAAAGCATTCCAGACAATGTCCTTTGCCTCCGCTCCAATTTGTCCCAAATGTCTTCTTCTTCACCACTTCTTGCTCCTCCATCACCCCGGATTTAAAACAAAGAAACCACCACAACCCCTTGTGCTCGGCATATGTCACATTTGCTTATGTCTGAGGGATCGGATTCTTCATTTATCTGCCTTTTCTAGAATTCTCCTCTTCTTTGCCTTCATTATTAACCTCTTTGGAAGAAAGACTGGGCTGGATCAATTTTCTTGGTATCCCTCATTTCGGTGTTGGTCCCGACACCACAGCTCTTCCGATTCTGAGAAGAGGGGATGCGAGAGTAAAAGGACCTCTGGAGACAGTGCTGCCCTTCACAGCTCTGCCTCAAACGTCTCCTGAATCTTCCGCCCCCTTGGAATGCTTTCTTCATGCTGACCTGACCTAGGCTCATGCAAATTCCAAATGTAGTTTGCTGCCGTCCACTTCTCCTGCCGGTGCTGCCGACAATGCAGGACACGGAGCGCTTTGCAAATGCCCACATTCGTAGTCTAACGCTGTCACTTCTCTCTCACTGACACTGTTTATTACTCCGGAGCCAGATATTCTCTTCCGTGCCCTGTGTCCCTGTCTGCCTACCGCCCAAGTCAGCCCTCTACTCGCTTCTCGGCAGCTCTGTGGTGCAGCCCAAACTTCCTACTGATTGGTGGACATTTGAGGTGTGTAATCACGTGCATGAAAACAGAAAAGTTAACATGCTAACATTGATCTTAGAGAATTTAACTTCAAGATGGTTCTGAAATCCACGTGGTGCCCCAGCAAGTATAGAATCTACTTGGAGTTGCATGGGCACCCTTTCACTAACTATGTTGTCTCTGGCCTGCTCATGGCTTACATGGAAAGCCATTTCTCCATGTAAGATGAATTGCTAATGGTCTTATTAATAAAAAAAAATTAAAAAAAATTAAAAAAAAAACCGGGCCAGATACTGGAGTGAAAACGGAGAGATGAGAGAAATACAACAAGCCACAGCCAACCTCACCTTACCAACTCCTCAGCCTCCAGAGAGAGCTACTTCTTTCCTGTATACCCACAGCTATATGCCTTTCTGTCCCTGCCCTCTTACTTCCTCTCTCTGCCCAGCTACATCACTTCCTCTTTCCATCCAGCTCTATCACTTTCTGTCTGTCTATACAGACCTCCAGACCTCTATGGTTAAGTACTGCTGGGATTAAAGGTATGTGCTACCATGCCTGGCTCTGTTCCCAGTGTGGCCTTGACCTCACAGAGACCTGAATGAATCTCTGCCTCCTGAATGCTAGGGTTAAGGGTGTGTGGTACAACTGCTTGACTTCTATGTTTAATATAGTGGCTGGCTGTTTCCTCTGATCTCCAGATAAGCTAGCTCTATTGGGGTGCACAAATAAAATATCACCACATCTCCATTTATCCAGTAAATATGCCCTCAGTTAAGAAGGGAGTCTCTTGGTTTGCTGGCCTTGTTTATTTCTGTTAACTTTAAATGAAAATTAAACAGTTCTTTGTGTATTATTAAAATCGTAAAGTACTATCATTAGGCTTGGTGTTTTAATTAAAATTTTCCTTATTTAGAACACAATAATGATGAAAATTTGTATGAAATGCAAACTTAGCCTGTAAATAATAAGCTTTTTAAAAACACCACAATTAAGTGTAGTTAAAATATTCTGCTTCTTGCTTGAAAAAAAATAAAGTCCTCATGCTAGGAAGGAAATCAAGGGATCTGGCTTCTTGCCATCACTTCTTCATCTCTCACTGTTATATTTATGTTCCAGAGACAATAATTATCTTTGTTACCTTCCTCCTCTGTCTCCTCTCTTCCTCTTCCTTCTTCTCCTTCTTTTCCTCTGCCTCTGCTTCACTTAACCCAATCTGGCCCCTTGCTTATGATCCTCTGGCCTCAGCTTCCTAAATGGTGGGGTTATAGATATGCACCAGCTCACCCAGCTGCCAGTTGTCTTGGGTGTCTTATGCTCTTGGGCTGATCTACCTGTTAGATCTTTTGTGCCACTCTGTGTGGCATCTACTCTCTCTTGCCTTCGTTACTCCCTACATGTCAAGTCACTAAAAATAAGCTTCCATTTATTCTGTAAGCCCCTGCTCAACTGTGACGTCCTTTGCAATTGACTTTGCCAGGCTCTCAGAATCATAGTCAGCTCCTTCTTTTGAGTCTGTCCTGAAACTCCCCCCAGGCATTTTGTATATTCTGTGTTTGCTCCCCGCCATGTTTCCATTCCTTACTTCTTCATATGCCTGCATGCTTTCTTTCTTCACAGCATGAGTTCATCAAAAGCTAAGTGTACGTCTTATTTTTATCCCCCAAACTAGACTGGAGACACTGAAGAAATGCTTATGAAGTGAACAGGACAGAAGAGGGAGGGCTGGGAAGGAAAGAAGGAAGGAAGGAAAGAAGGAAAAAAGGAAGGAAGGAAGGAAGGAAGAAAGAAAGGAAGGAAGGAAGGAAAGAAGGACGGCTAAGTTAACTGGAAGTTATTTGTGTTCTCTCTTTGAATGTATATATTGGGGTGTGTGTGTGTGTGTGTGTGTGTGTGTGTGTGTGTGTGTGTGTCTGTCCTAATCCCCTATAGCTAGGCTGGAGTCCAGTAAGCCCCAGCTATCCTATCATCTCTGCTGTATAATGTGCAGGTGTTACAGATGTGGATGACCACACCTGACTTTTTACATGGGTTCAGGGGATTTGAACTCGGGTTCTCATTCTTGTGCACTGAATCATCTCCCCGGCACTCTGAAGTTTTTGAAATTTAATATTAGTCCTCAACTTCGATTCCTTCCTCTGGATATAGTCAATAACAGGTCTCTGACACACATTAATGATGTGAGCATAACAAACATGGAGTGAAGAAAAGAGAGATGCTTTTTATTAAAAGCCCTAGAGTCTATTTTTATCAAATAAGCATAATTAAAAAAGAAAATTTTCAGCTTTTAAATGTATGCGTTTCCACAAAGAATCACATTGGATATCCTCTGACATGGGGTGATTTGAATGTCTCAAACTTAAAGAAAGGGGAAAAAAAAAAGATAAACCGTGTTTTGATCTGAAACTGCTAGTTCAGACTAAGGAGCGATTTCAACCCTGCTTACAACTCAGTTTCCACTCCTGGAGGACAGTCTCATCCCAGAGAAATGGAATCCACTTTTGTCTGTTCAACTTGAGATGCCATAGTGAGGAAAAGGTGATCTGAACAGCTGTCTTTTTGAGAGTTTTTGTTGTCCTTGTCCTTTTACAGTATGGCTTGGAGACTTCTCAGGGTCCCTCCTAATGGCTTGGTTCTCCTTCTGAAAGTCAGCATTTAATTCCAGGAGGAAAAGTCGGTGTCCTTGAGCTGGGCTAATCCTGAGGTGACACCCAACTGATTTTAGAAATCCAGGAACAAATAAAATGTGCAACTCTCTGTTCCCCCATGTTTGAGTCCTGGCTGCCAGCACTCCTGTTCTATGGATCATAGTCTGTGTGCAGGCTGTCAGCACTGCTGGACCCTGAAAGCGAGGCCCACAGTGTGAATGGGAACACAGTCTGGATTCCATGGATTAGAAGCATTTCTTTAGAAGAGTCTGAAGGATTTCTTGCCCAGAGGAAACCTGTCTACTCAGGAAGCTTGTTACCAGTCCCTTTCAAGCAGACTCAAATGAAGACTCTTCAGCAAACGTTTGTGGAGTGAGGGACTTGGCATGAGCCTTCAGTCATTAGTGACAGGCCCATTCTGTAGGCATGAGGCTGGGCTGCATGTTACAAAGGCGGTGTATGCTTCCAATTGTGAGGCTCCGTTAGTGGAGTGTTTCTGAAGACAGTTGTCTCTTCCAGCACCACAGCCTCACCCCGATTTTGAAAAGATTCCTGCTGGCTAATTAACCTGCAGCACTTTCTTTTCTATTGCACCCTGCCTTTTGGGTTGTTTGTTTTAATTATTGGTCATGTCTACTATGACCAATAATAGGGCCCTCCATTATTTCATCCAAATATTTTGCACTGGACAAAGTTTCCATCAACTATTCACTCAGGTATTACTGCTTTCATCTAAATTCACACAATTATAACCTGCAATAAAAACAAAAACAACATACTCAAGCTCTCTCGTCTCCTAAAACTCTTGAATCCTAAGAGATATGTTTCATCCAATTTTCTAATGCCCTATGTAAGAACATGCAGTGTGATGAATTTGGTCTCCATGTATTTCAACACCTCATATGAACATTACTAAATGATAAAGAATTCAATTTCACGACTAAATGTGCCGGAGTGTCTGGTGGCCAAAGTTCTGCTTGAGTAAATGCATTGCCAAAGCAAATCAGAGGAATTCATAGAAGACTGGGAATGTTAATATCTGCCTTCCCTTGGAACTGTGAGTCTAATGTATGAGCAGAATATGTGAGCAGATGAAAACATAAAGACAAGAGGCCATTATCCTCTGGTCATTTGGGAAACACCCAACAAGAAAATTGTTTAAAGATTTCCTGAACTGTTCTTTGGTGGTCTCTTTTTTTTTGTTTTTGTTGTTTGTTTTGTTTTGTTTTTTGTTTTTCGTGACAGGGTTTCTCTGTGTAGCTTTGCGCCTTTCCTGGAACTCACTCTGTAGACCAGGCTGGCCTGGAACTCACAGAGATCTGCCTGGCTCTGCCTCCCAAGTGCTGGGATAAAAGGCATGCGCCACCACCACCCAGTTGTGGTGGTTTTTTAACTGTAGGCTCTATGAAATAGGAAGGCAGAAGTGGAAATACAGTGGGGGTCACTGGAGCCTCAGATATCACAGAGCTGTGTGACATCTGGTGATAGCAACACTTCAAAGTTCAAAGTAGCATCAGGACCTGGCCCAGGGCCTGGATGACAATTTTTGAAAGAAAGTTTGTAGGTTTCCTGCTGAAGAATGATCAAGACTCTGTGAGCCTAGACTCACAAAGATATTAAGTCATGGAAGGTCAATGTTTAAATCAATAACTCATAATCATTCTCCTATTGAAACAGAGTTGGCCAATGTGTCCATGGAAAACATAGCCAAATGCTTGCTGGCTCATTCAAAATGTTGTCATCACCAGGACTCTAATATTTAAGAGATTAATGTTTCAAAAGTCTTCCAAAAATTTCACTTGGAGTCTGATTGAAAGACTTCTTCGTCTCTATCCACAAGTGACTTTAGTGATCTAAATACATTGAAATTGTACCTGCCTTTCGGGACGTGGTTCTCAGAATGTCACCCCTGGACAGACAAGTATCCACCTGGGAACTTGTCACAAATGGGAATTCTTCATCACCTTACTCATGCCACAAACTGAATCATGAGGATGAGGTTATTACCCATCTTCCCAGTGATTCTCAACATTCCTATTGCTGTGACCCATTAATACAGTTCCTCACATTGTGGAGACCCCCAACCATAAAAGCATTTCATTGCTACTTCTCTCTCTCTCTCTCTCTCTCTCTCTCTCTCTCTCTCTCTCTCTCTCTCTCTCTCTTTTGATTTTTCGAGACAGTATTTCCCCATGTAGTTTTGGTGCCTGTCCTGGATCTCACTCTGTAGACCAGACTGGCCTTGAACTCACAGAGATCCGCCTGGCTCTGCCTCCCGAGTGCTGGGATTAAAGGTGTGTGCCACCAGCGCCCAGCCTCATTGCAACTCCTTAACTGTAATTTTGCTACTGTTGTGAATCATAATGTAAATGTCTGTGTTTTCGATTGGTCTTAGGCGACCCCTGTGAAAAGTTCGTTCGACCCCCAGGTTAAGAATCCCTTTTAAACATCGCCTGTGATTCTGACAAGTGCTCAGATTTTGCAGCTTGCTGCTCAAGAGTGATGAGCATGCACTAGGTCATGACTGCAGGAACTGTTCTGCACCAGACTTGGCAGATCCTGAAGCCGCTCACCATTGGTCCACATCTTTTCAGCGTCTAGGAGGCATGGCACTCTATCACTTGCCTAGAACTGACAAGGAAGCAGAATTCCTCTTATACATGCATGCTCACATGAAGAGAGATGGCATCAGAGCTCCCTGATACAGTGCTGAAGACCCAAGAGACCAAATTTATTTGTCTTGAGAAATTTTAAAGTTCCTTTGGTTTTCAAGATTCCTTAAATTTTATCATTTCTTTATGAATATTGACCCAACTTGCTTTCTTGTTTTACTTTCCATGCAAAAAAAAAAAAAGGGGGGGGGAAGCCAAGGGCAGAGAAGAAACTGCCTGCCACCCGATCTGCCCTTCAGATGGTATATTTGCTCATCCTGGCCTCATCCCTACTTGCCCAACTTATTCTGCAATACTGCTTTGCCTTTGCCCCAGTATATCCTCTTTTAAGTTTTTGGAGTGTTTATGACTATGTAAATTTGTGGGCATAAATGTATTTATGTGAGCATAAAATAGCAATTTTCTCCATGACACATATGTGGAGGTTAGGACACAAACAACCTCAGTGATCGGTCCTTGCTTTCACTTTGTTCGAGACAGGGTCTCTAATACATAATGTATCAAAAGTTAACTTTTCCAAGTCTTTTGACACTGGTTTTGTCTGCCTTAACCCAGGGAGTCACTGTTTAATTTTAGTTACAAACCTTTCTAAACAAACTCTTGAATGAGGTTAACTATACTCACCTCACAGAAATCTTGGAAGACGAGGTAGAAAAAAATATATATAAAAGACCTGGCATATTGTCTAACATATAAAACTAATCAGTGACTTAATATTACCATAATTACTTTAGTTACTATAGAAACCTTCTCCTTATTTATCTTAGATTAGTATCCTTGGATTAATCATAAGGAACCAATTTACAAGAAAATCAGTCTCATTTTATTATAGTACAAATAGGAGGTATTCAAGAATTGAAAGAACTAATTATTTGAATATATTAGTCTGCTATGCTGGTAAAAAAATAGTGTTTAAACAAGTTTCCTGATCATCCCTACAATATAAAAATGATGTTATACTTCTTAAAAATGGTAAGGATACTAGGAACACACAGTTTCGTTTGGTTTTGAGATGAGGAGGATACAGGGGAATGCTGTCTTACACAAATACAATGGGAGCTTCACTTTCATTCATTTATTCATTTCAGTGAACTCTGTATTACCAGGCAACTGTCAGGTAGGAAAGAACCTCTCCCTGGATGATTTTGTTTAGAATAGACCACAGGGCTAGCTATCATGGTTTGAATCTGACTGACAAAAATAGGCTTGTGGCAGGTGTGGTGGCTCACACCTTTAATCCCAGCACTTGGGAGGCAGAGACAGGCAGATATCTGTGAGTTCAAGGACGTCCTGATCTACAAAGACAGACCCTGTCTCAAAAAACAAACAAACAAACAAACAATACCAACCTCGTGTTTTGAAGTCTTGTTCCCTGGCTGTAGTATCATTTAAAAAAAAAAATCTATGGCATCCTAAGAATATAAGACTTTGATGCTTTTAGGTCCCTAGGGAGGGTCCTTTGAATAATATAGTTCTTGCTGTTGTGATGTGAGCAGACTCCCTCTCGTGCTCCATGAACTGAGCTGCCCTGACATGCCCTCTCTGAAACCCTCTGAAACTGTGAATTCAATTTTTTTCTTCCCTTATGTTGTTTTTGTTGGGTATTTTGGTCACTATGATACAGAAGTAGCTAGTCTATTGTCTGCATACTTACAAAAGGAAAATACAGTCTCCATCGCAGCCACAAACATCTCTCGTATAATGTTGTGTTTTGTGTGCAGTCTACATTCTGTATAGAATCCCCATAATTATCTCACTTTCATTCTTCAGAGATTTTATGCCACTTGGATGGGAAACCTCAGTTAAAACATAAAGTAGCCATTTTCTCCGCAAATAGTCATAGATGGAAGGGCACCTTTATGATTCTCTAGGACCCAGCACTGGGCTCTCCAGTGCCAAGCAAAATCTCCTAGTGCTCAGAAAGACCGGTAGTACTGAGTTGTTTACTTGCTGAGTCACAGTATTGGGTGAGAGCCTGGTTGCCTGACAGTTGACTTTCAGTTGACCTTGCATGGTAAAATTTCAAACTTCTTTCTCAGTATTCTCTATTGGTTTTTGCTCCTACCCACTACCCGCCTCCATTTGCTCCTCCTCCTTTTTTTTTTTTTAAGAAAATACACATCCACATACAAAACCTCAGCCCATACACACCAACCAGATCTGAGTTGCTGAACTTAGTTCATGAAACACTTAGAAGGGTGAATAGACACACTGCTATAGAAAGAAATGGTTTAAGAAACAGGATGGATCCTTTCTTTGTCAAGACAGCAAATTCAAACTCAAGGATTTCTACAGAGTTTGGAAGAATGTACAGGAACCCAAGAGGGTCTAAAATAGCAGTTCTCAACCTATGGGTCACTCCTTTGGGGTTGCATATCAGATACTTATATCATGACTCATAACAATAGCAAAATTACAATTATGAAGTAGCAATGAAATAATTGTATGGTTGGAGGCCAACACAACATGAGGAACTGCATTAAAGGGTGACGGCATTAGGAAGGTTGAGGACCACTAAAGGGACCTTGACTCTTGCCCCTGTGCTGACATCTGGTTTCAGCCTGGTTTCTCCCTTTTCTAGAAATCTTCCCTATGCTTCATCCTTGCAACAGTCCTAGTTCCCTAGAACTGCTTATCTCACAGCAAAGGGTTTAATAGGGATGACTACGATCCTAATAAATGATACACAGGTATGAAATGTCATAACAAAACCTATTATTATTTTATATAATTAATATATGCTAATAAAAACAACAGGAAGAACTTCTGCCCTACACTTAGGCATCATTTTGTTGCTACATTTTTTAATTAAATTAAAAAGTTTTGCAGTAGAAGGATAGTGTTATGAGTGTTAAATTCTTTGCAGTCTTTGCCAACAATAGTAATAAGAATTTGAAACATACATTAGACGGTGGCACATTTTTTTTTAAAGTTAAGAAGTAAGGTATAGATGGAGTACTAATTAAAACAGCTTTTGCATCCAAACATCGAACTTAATGACCTTGGCCAGATGCACCATTTCTGAAAGCCTTTTTGCAAGTGATTTCCAGTGCACCCTTATGCTCTTTCCCAGTTGGGGGTAATTAAGAGTCTTTCTCTGTGTTAAATTAGGAACTGCAGAAACAAGAAAGCTTCAAGTTTCCATTGTGAGCAGAGCCCCTTTTCTTGTTCGCCATGTTCAAAGAATCTCAAAAGGCAGCAGACTAGTGACTCTGAGCCCATTAGGACAAGAGAACTCCGGGCTACGTGGAAATCCCAGGCTCACATAGATTAGGGATTCTTACTGAAGAGCTCATTGGGAGAATCCTCTTCCTCACAATCATTTTCTGTCCCAGAAATAACAAACTCCAAATGACCCTATTCAAACAGCTGCTTTTAAAAATGCTTGCTGTTCAAGTCTTTCTTCTTTGCTTCAAGTTAAATATGAGGAGTAATTCTGTTGTTTAGAAAAAAGCTTACGGGTGTCATCTGAGGGATCATCTGGTTAAAAACAAAGCAGTATAGAAGGAATGCCTTTTCAGTGGCAACACCGTTATATCTTTGTAAATGCTTTATGTGAAATTTCAATTCTAGAATCTTCCATGTGGTAATTATCATGCCTCAGCTGTTTTTGGTATAGCGGAGTGGGCCATTATTAAAAATAAAACAAAACTCATTCCAAGCATCTTTATTCTTTCAAGAAATTGTTAAACAAATGCAAATAGACACAATGATTTTGCTGTTAACTTTGCTGAAAGTTGTAAGGACGAACTGACTTGAAAGGTAATGAGTTCCCCATTGTTGGAGGATTTGAGGTTCCGACTGGGTGACTCCAGATGATGTTGGAATGGAGAGACTTTAAGGTCCCCTCTAATCCCAAGATTCTATCATTATAATATTTATCACTTTGTGAGGAGAAGACTGTGTTTGCAAGAAAATAATAAAATAAGAAAGGGAAAACAGGGAAGAGGTTTTTATGCTGTTAGTGAAGAAATGGCCACACTTTATAATAGTTTTTCTTTTAAATCACTTGTTGGTAACAAAGGCTGTGTTGTGACCACGTGGCTTTTATGGTAATAGAACCTTCTCGATTTTACTATGCTGTAAAGAGCTCAAAGTACAGAACTGTTCCCACCTTTAAGGTGCTTGTTTGAAAGTGTCCCTTATAACCCTGACTTCTTGTCTACTGTGAGTGTGCACTTGTGTGATCCCAGCACCTAGGAGGCTGGAGCAGAGGGACTATGTGTTTCAGGCTAGCCTGGACAATAAAGCAAGGCCCTGCCTCAGAAGACAGACAGACTTAGGCAGGTAGGCAGGCAGGCAGAGAGACAGACAGACAGATTTCTGATAATGATAGTAACACATGTCTACTGTAGAACATCCAGAAAGTACCAAGTACAAATCAATCATTATTGCCTCAGTGGAAAAGACCAGCCTTAAAATTTGAGGTATTTTGATGTATTTTCTCTTAAGCATTCTTAGTCATGATAATATGGATGTTTTCAAATTATGTATCCTGTTTTAACCCGTTCTTTATGTTCTTAATGTAATTATGAAAAAGTGACCCATTTAATTCTACCAGGATAAAATAGGCAAAGGACTCATCAATATGGAGGATGATCAAACACTAATCCTATTTCTCCCTCAGTTGTGACTTATATTGCAATCAGAGATGATAAAATCCAAGTTAAAAAATTAATTAAAGTAATTTCATTAAGTGGTCATTTATGGAGGCTGAAAGAATGGTTGGAAGTAACAAAAACCAATATAAAAGATAAGGCCAGGCCTAGGCCTATAGCTCAGTGTTAGAACGTATTCTTAGTATGCATGAGGCCTTATGTTCATCCTCAGGACTTAGAAAAAAATACTTTTTTTTAAAAAGTAGAAGCTTACAGTTCTTTATAAAGGTAAGAATTTAGGAAATCTAATGTACAGATACATTCAAACTGAATTTTTTGCCTTGGGCAGATCTCTCCCTTTTTACCTTTACATTAAGCTTCAGTGTCTCAGGAGTAGGTTCTATATAACCTATTTCCGAATCTTCCAATATAATGTTTGTTTGCAATAAGATAAACACTTCTGGCTCAGTATACAATTCCTAGTTAGGAGTGGCGTGTATTCTTGCCAAATATTCTGTAAGAATTGGGAACATGGACAAAGAACTTTATGAGAAATGGTACAGATAAAACTTAAAAAATTAAAAATCCCCATTCTTTCTGGGATTCTGAAGTCTTCCTCATTGGTTCTTTGCTTTAGCATTGAAAGAGTCAGTTGGCAAAACTGATTGCAGCTGACAGCAACCTGAGTATTTTTCTCACACCCATGAGTGAAAAGTGGCCTTCCTAAGTCTGTGTGTCCCACGTCTGTGTGGGTTGTCAAATAGGCCAATTATTTGGGGACATAATCATTCCACCTAGTAGACTGGCCATAGGCAATACATTCATAACTATTTAAAAGGTTTCCTCTAGGTGCTTTAGAAGGAGCTGGAACAGAAACTGGATTCTTTCTTTGGACTAATCTGTAATAGAGGAATGAAACTTTTTGCTAAATGTGTTCAGTTTTCCATTAAAAAACATCCTGAACATTCTATCAAAAATCTCCAATATGATATATGCCTTCTTGGCAGGTTTCTATTGTTTTGTAATATCTTTTTCTCTAACCAGTGATTAATGAGACAGTAGATGGTAGAAAAGAAATGGTTTTGTTATCTACCTGACTGATTTTCATCTGATTAACCCACCACAGGAAGCCCCGGAACATTTTAGATATTGTTCAGAAGAATTCATCTAAAATTAGAAAGGAGAGGGTGGAGGACAGTTAAACAAGGTGTGTGGGTTTCTCTGTCACTTGATTCTTCTCAGCCCCATTTTCAGTTTTATCTTTATACTAGAACCCACTGGCTTCAGTATTAGTAATATTTAAACACACACAAAAAATAGGAACAAACCCATAAACCTAGACTCTTTCCCTTCTATATTTAAAACTAAGTCTTTTCAAATACTTGATCAATAAATCCAAACTCCCTCAAATGCATACATCTCACTTGATCTTTATTGTGATTCGTGTGGTTTAAGAACAGTAGGCACACATCCTTATCCTCCTTTATACCCAAAAATGAAGATTTAGAGACACTGTAAGCTGCCCAGACTCACATGGCTAGCAGAACAGACCAAGGATGGAGTCCGTGTCTTCTCAGGTCAGATGTCCAGATGCAAATGTTTTTTAGCTCTGCTAATTTAACTTTGCTAATTGGTTTCATTAAAATTGACTCTTAGTGTAAGGAATTTAACATTTAATGGAATACAACACTGTATGGAATTGACCTTTGATCTCTAAAAATAACATGCAAGTGATAGGGACTTGATATTCAGCATAATTATAATTTCTTAACATATGTTGCCATATTTCTGCAGTTTTCAAGACATCTGGCCCTGGAGCTCCAAATCCAAACAGTTAACATCGCTCTAATCCACATCACCCCACAACTTTCCAAAGAACAAATCATTAGTCCAGTGATTGACAGTGGGGAGAAAATATTTTTTCCTCTTTTTCTTAATTTCATCAATTAGAGGACATCAAGTCAAGTAGCGAAGAAAAAAATTAAATTATTGAGGAATGAAACATACATTTTTTTTATCAATATGTCTATGCATGAGACTTTGCAGAAAACAGGTAAAATTCGAAGAAGTGGCTCGATTTGAAGGCTTACATCCCCTTCTTAACTGTATAGTAAGAGAGCTTGGGCTTCAGCGGAAGACAAAGTATAGGCACTGATGAGAAAATAAATTGGGGACCTAATAGGAGGCCAAGGCTGTATTTAATAAGATCTGTTTATACTTACTAACCTGTGTGCCGACCCCTTTTGTTAATAGTTGCTTTTCTCTTCCCTCTTCAAAGGGAAATTCATTACCTGCTCTCAGACACACAAGGAAAGGACAGACAATTCCTCCTTCACCTCTTCTTTCTCCATTGCCTTCTGCTCAAAATAATCCTTACACAAGGTGGTCCCATCACTGCTCCCAATCTGAACCTTTTGCAAGTTTCCCTTTGCAACAACTGTGCAAGTGGACTTAGAGTTAAAAGCTAGGAGAGCTTCAAGGAGGAAGGATGGGAATCAGAACAAGAACAGACAAGCAGAAAAGGGATAACTGAAGCCTGTGTCTACATCCATCTTGACCAGTCTCCCTATGCTGGGAATAGGGGAGTCCAGTTAAATAACTTATGTTTCATTTCAAGAGCAGACTGCGGGAGGGGATAGGATGTCCTCTGACCTTTGACCTTATGTTGTATGAGCAACAGGGAACTAATAAGGGGGCATTTCTGTGGAAAGAAAAGGAAAACAATGACTAATGCTTGGAACAGAGTGAGCAGTGTTTCTGGGGCCACATGACAGCCAGGCAGGATTTCCAAAAGCTGGACCTGCAGAGTCTTGAGGTGCTGGTTGGAGATGATGGAGCTGTCACAGTCGTGGGTATTTCCTGGGTTATGAAGGAGCGTGTTCTGTAGTAGTCCAAACTCTTGTGATGATAAAGTCTTCCGGGGGATATTGAGTCTTCCACCTTGAGTTTTCAGGCTTTTGGGAAAGGGCAATCTGCCAACTCACGAGACTGGGAAAACGTTCAGATCAAAAAAGGCTGCTTGAGTTTATAAAGAGGTAAAATAACTCGGTGACAGTGAATATTCATAAGTCGGAGATAGTTTTCCTTTAAAAGCTAAAATTAGGAGGAATGAGGTATCATGGTAGTAACCACTTGTTACTTGGTTTCATCCACATCATAGAACAAAAAAAGTGAAATAAAATAGAACATAAAATTCTAGTCAATCATAGTGACACATATCTATAATCTCAGTCCTAGGGGAGCTGAGGAAGGAAGATTGTTTTGACTTTGAGACCAGCTTGGACGAAATAATGAGTTCAAGGCTAGCCTGGGCTATATAGTGAGACACTATCTCAAACAAGGACAAAGAAAAGAAGCAAAGGAATAATAAAATGAACCCATAAAATCCCTCTTACAATCACATTTTTTTTTGATGAAAGATAATCAAAGTACACTTATAAGAGTATCACTTATGTGAAATGTGAGTTCCCCAGCAGTGAATCTCATGGCATGCTTGAGTTTCATAGGGCATTTAGGTAGATAGGGTAAGGTGGGTGGAAATAACTTACGAATGGTGTGTCTGGATTAAATTTTTTTTATATCCGATCTCTGTTCTTTAATTCTTTTAAATGTCTTTTGTTACATATATCTGTTATTTGGGTGTAGGTATATCATGTCATTCATGGGGAGTTCAGAGGAAACCATACAGGAGTCTGTTCTTTCCTCCTTACCACAGGAGTCCTGTGGCCCAAACTCAGGTCACTAGGCTTGGCAGTCAGCATTTTCATCTACTAAGCAATCCTGCCAGCCTTCTCCATTTTTATTGATGGAATCTTTCTATTTGTTTGTTTGTTTGTTTTTAAGAGTTAGGGTCTCATTATGTAGCCCTGGCTGGCCTGGAATTCATTATGTAGACCAGACTGGCCAAACTAACAGAGATTCACCTGTTTCTGCCTCCCAAGTGCTGGGATTACAGGTGTGTGTTACCTCCCCTGGCTCTTACAGAAATTGTCTAAGATCCATGCTATATTTTTCCTTGCTTCAATTTGTTCCTCCCATAGGTACCAACAGGACATTCATTTCTACTGAGTACTGAAAGCCCTTTCAAACCCAAGGCATCATCATCTGGGCACCAGTAAGCTTATTATGCCCCAAAATGAATAATGCTTTTTATGTTTTAATCAGGGACACAAGAGATACTCTCAACGAGGATATGGAAGATTCAGTCCTGTGAGCCAAAGCTATTCCCAAAGCTTGACACAGGCATGGTGGCACACACATATAATGCCAGCACTTAGGAGGCTCATGTACAACTATCCCTGTGTTTCAAGCCTAGGTTGGACTGTATAGTAAGACATTGCCTCAAAATAGTGCGGGAGAGGGAAAGAGAGAAGGAAGGAAAGGAAGGGGGACAGGAAGAAGATGGAGAGACAGAGATGACCCTCATTGTATGAGTAGTAGGAATGGGGTTTATGAAAAAGTGTCCTAATCCAATACTGGCAGGTGACAGTGTGAGGGACTTGCTGAGTGGTGACAAGGCAGTGGGACAGAGACATCAAACACTCATGCAGAGGATAAGTTTTACCTCTTTCTTAACACCTTGAGACTCAAGATCAGCAGCCTGTGCCCCTAGGCAGGCAAAAACCCAGGGACAGAGATCCCTCAGGTGGAAGATAAGCTGCACAGCAGGAAGGGGGCCATCTCTGGCTGTCCTGCTGGTAGTCCTCATCAGGCTGTGTCAAAGTGAGCCAGTGTAACAAGGGCCTTCCATTCACCAGTCTGTACAGACTTTCTTGAGCCATAGTTTTCTAGTCCTGAGCCTGTGTTCGACCCTCAGATTTTTCCTCCTTTGGACAAACAACACCAAAAGTAGCAAAGAAAGAAAAAAACAGTAGCTATCTCTAGGAAGATAAGAATTAAAAGACCTTGAGCCAAAAATCACAAGAGCTACAATAACCAAAAGGACTCGTCCTTAGGCACGTTTTCCTCCTGTCAACTTCAATCTGGAAAGGAAGAAGCAAGGAAAGGCTCAAACTGCTCCCATTTGATCCGACCTGTGCAGACAGCCAGGGTCTGGCTTGTTAAGAATTCTTATCATTACTGGCGCTGATAGAGGTCGTCAGATATAAGCTCTAGCCTCCTGAGCAAGGAGCCAACTCCCCCCACGCCCCCAATCCCTTCTTTGTCAAAACCTCCTCAGGGAAGAAAAGCTCTCCCTAGGGGCCTATAAATCAGAATAACTAAAGACAGTTAGCAAGAGAAGAAGCCTTCATCTATAGGAGCTTAAGAGTTTGCACAAAAGAAATGAAATGTAAAAAGGAGGACCAGGGAGGTATTTATACCCATTTAGCAAAGGAAAGCAGGTTTGCCTACAGAGGGTAAAAAATTACAGGGAAGTAAAAAAGTATTATATGCCTGGGTGAGGACTATTTTTAGTAGGGTCCATTTATACAAACTCATCTAGGTGTTGACTGCCTATCTTTGATGATAAAAGAGTTGCTCCTCTCCTCCTGGTGGGGTGGAGTGAAGGGCAACTTCCTCGATGGAAAAATTGTGTCCTTGCATGGCACATTGAGACTAGGAGAGAGAGAGCTCTTTCGGAATCTGTTCAGTCTCCATTGTCTTTGGCTCAAAATTATCCTTTTGCTAAAGTGGCATATTATTTTAGGGTGACATTCTAAGTGAGTTGGACTCTTATATACAGAGGGTCAATCTATTCTCTTCCTGTATGAGGAAGGACATTGGTTCCCAGATCCATTATCATGTAGGATACCAAACCAAAAGCACTCTGTGAGGTGATACCTTTCGAGAGAGTTAGAGAGAGAGCCAGTTACAAAGAATTTAGGGTGGCTTTTTCTTTCCCCTTTCTTTTTCAAAGAGAGTATTGCAATATGCTTGTCTAGGCTCATCTTGAATGCCAAGGTTCAAACAACCTTCCCACCTCAGCCTCCTGAATGACTAGCTTGGGATCACTGATTCTTTACTGTTGTTATTATTGATCTTTAGTACGCATATAAAATAAGATTCTTTTTTCTACATAGAAGCCACTATCTTGTGTTTGTGTTCATCCCATGACTTGCCTGTGTCGCCCCCCCCACTCCACCCCCATTCCTGCTGGTCCCCAAATGATCTCCCTTCTGCTCCTATATGAACCTTTCCATCAAACATTAGTGAAGAGGACAGACTACAAATCAGGGAAACAATTCTAAAAGCTATTAAGCTGTCCAATTTTTAAAACAGATTTTCAAACATGTATAGCACCCTATGCCATTTTACCTTTTCTTCCATTAATGGCTCTCTAACTCATTTAGTCAGTGATCTTAATCAATACTGCGCCAACAAACATCTGCTTTGTTTCAAGGACTCTCCTTTGTTGGTAGTAGGATGTTGTGGAATATTATAGTTTAAGATATGTTGGTGCATGCCTTTAATCCCAGCACTCAGGAGGCAGAGGCAGGTAGATCTCTGTGAATTTGAGGCCAGTCTGGTCTACAAAGTGAGTTCCAGCACAGCCAGGGCTGTTACACAGAGAAACCATGTCTTGAAAAAACAAAACAAAAAGATGTGTTATGTTTGTTTATGCTATGGAATATTTGTTTAATGATGCAAAGATATGTACATTCTTTTATGTTGCATTTGTTTAATTCTGTAAAGTCGTGTTACTTTGCTTGTCTAAAACATCTGATTGGTCTAATAAGGAGCTGAATGGCCAATAACTAGTCAGGAGAGAGAGATAGGTGGGGCTGGAGGGCAGAGAGAATAAATAGGAGAAATCTAGGCGAGAGAGAGAGAGAGAGAGAGAGAGAGAGAGAGAGAGAGAGAGAGAGAGAGA
>CABHPH010157706.1:1994-42557 GCA_902168325.1 Peromyscus nudipes | reverse complement strand
TTAGAAATCCGATCAAAGTGTTTTCTTCTTCATTCTGGTAGCTTTATAAAAGCAGTGATGACTACAAACTCACACAGACTAGGAAATCAAACAACTAACACAATATCACACGTTGTCTGTTATCCATAACAATTACTCGATAATCTCTACATTTGGAGCCAGTAGCAAAGTGAAAAAATCAAAAGATGGGAGGAAAACTGGCTTGGATCTGCTTAGCAACAATATATATTTATAAGTCAGCTCAGGATTGACTATGGTAAAGCTGTCTTGAAATTCTGAGATATTGATTCAAGAAGCTAAACTTAACAAATTTCCATTTTGACTTTTTTAATGACAGATCATTGTGAAAATTAAAAATGTTTCTATATAATTGTATATGATTTCAGTATTGTTTTAGGTAAAGATCACTTCACCATTGTTTATTCCTTGTTATTAGGTAAGCTGCACATATGGAATCTGAATTACCTGGTTCACATATTAGAAAATATCCTGAGATAATTTTCAGTTACAATAAAAGTCTGTTAATTTGCTAGAATTATCTATATTTCAGTGTATCTATACTTTAAAATTTGAGAATTATTTCCATTTTTCCTGGAAAAAATTAAAGAAATTGAATTTCAAATATGTACATACCAAGTTTTTCCTCTCCAAATGTCTGCAGATTTTATCTTGCAATGGCTTCCCCCCCCCATACATTTTAACTGCATCATGGAAACCAAAATTAAGTAGTAAATGGTAGTGAAATGCCACTTGATTGATAGAAATAGGCCAAGAGAGGACTAAATAATAAACTACTTAGTAAGAAACCTTATTTCATCTATAATGGCAGATATGAAGATTCTAGCCACTACCAGAATCTGATTAACACAGTGACATAATGTGAATTTTTGATGTGAAAAACTGTGTATATGATAATAGTATCATAGTAATGGAGAGAGCTGCAAAAGACAACAAATCAGGTTTTATATTATTGTTAGCAGCCATAAAGTGTAAATGTGTATATTAGGTATATCAAACACACAAGATTGTGGAGAAATTAGAAAACCATGATGTGCCAGGCAGTGGTGGCACATGCCTTTAATCCTAGCACTTGGGAGGCAGAGGCAGGAGGATCTCTGTTAGTTTGAGGCCAGCCTGGTCTACAAAGTGAGTTCCAGGAAAGGTGCAAAGCTACACAGAGAAACCCTGTCTCGAAAAACCAAAAAAAAAAAAAGGAAAAGAAAAAGAAAATCGTGATGTATTAACAAAAGAGATATATTTATTTTAGTATAGAGAAGAGACATTAAAACAATAATATTATCTGGGCAAAAACTGGATATATATATATATATATGCCATTTATTAGAAATGATTGAGCTGGGTGTGGTGGTGTATGCCTTTAATCCCACTTAGAAGACAGAGGCAGACAGATTTTGTGGGCTCAAGGCCTGCCTGATCTACCTAGTAAGATCCACTAAATAGTAAAATTCCACTACAGGCACAGCCAGAGTACATAAAAAGACACAAACAAACAAATAAAAATGAAAATAAAAGAGTGAAAAGGACACTGAATTTAGAAGAAACTATTATGCCCTCTTTATTTCTCTTTATGGAATGCAGTAGATGATATATAATGCTGAGAATCTTCAGGAGTTGCAAATTACTAAGATAATAGCATCAAAATAATCTAAACACAAAATGATTAGAATGTCCAACCATTACCACATATGAACATTCCTATTTATCAATATCTATACAAAATAGACAGAATAAAATTTGTGTATTCTTGATTATTTTAATGTTTGTTAATCTCATGAAAATTACAAGCAGTTATATCTATTTTAGGTACACTCTCTCAAGTTATTTTTAATTTGTTTTGTTTTATCTTTTTAACCTTTATTCACTCATACATTACATCCCAACTGCAGGTTTCCCTCTCCCTCCACTCCTCCCAGTCCCTCCCCCTACATCTCTTCTTCCCCAGATCAACTCCTCCTCTATTTCCCTTCAAAAAAGAGAGAAAGAAATAAAAAGAAAGAAGAAAGTAAGAAAAGAAGAGGAAAGAAAAGAAAAAGAGAAAAAAGAAAGAGCAGGCCTCCTAGGGATATCAAGGTCCAGTTACATCACTCTTGTGCGTATATTCAAAGGACTCTACATCTTACTACAGATGTACTTGGTCATCCATGGTCATTGCTGCTCTATTTATAATAGAAATTGGAAACAGCCTAGATGTCCATCAACTAATGAACAGCTAATGAAAATGTGGTACATTTATATACAGAGATATTATTCAAATGTTAAGAAAAATGAAATTATGAAATTTGCAGGTAAATAGATGGAACAATACTCAACCATCCTGATTGAGGTAGCCCAGACGCAAGAAACACATATTCCTTTTTCCTCTTATTTGCAGATATTAGCTTCTAAGCTTTCGGCATGTATGTTTCAAGCATTTTAACCACAGAGTTTAGGTAACTATTAAGGGACCATCAGGGTGGAGGAGCACTTTCAAAAAAGGGAAATAGAATATAGCCCCACAAAGAGATAAAGGAGAAAGGAGAATAAGGTGGTTAAATGGGGAGCAGGATGGGAAGGTAGGATAAAAGAGAATAAAAGGAAAAGACACAATACTAAAGGTCTTTTGAAAAGCCATATGAAAGCAAACTATTTTAGAAGATTCCTAAAACACACACACACACACACACACACACACACACACACACACACACACACACACGTATATGTGAGTTTTAAATTGGGTCAACACATAATAGGGGATACAATGCTCCAATCAGATATCTCATGCTACCAAGTAAAACCCACCATGCCAAAAATGGGTTACATATTGTTCAGCTGTTGGCCAAAGGGAACACATATATCACCCAATCATTATAGGCTATTGCCAACACTATTGTCTACCATCCATAACCTGATGGTATATCCCTGTTACTGATGACTAACACTTACGTATGTTGTCCAATATGGAAATATTTAGCTGTACCCAACTAGAAACTTCATGCCTACTGACCAGAGTTCATGGTGCTGGAAGGTACTTTCTACACTACCAGAGGAGAAAAGTAATCATGAGTACCACCCAGCTACAAAGTCTGTGACCTACATCAACAACCTGCCTGCAAAATGTACTGATGCAATAATGATACAAATTTGATTGGAATAAATGGCCACTGCTTTATTGTATTTGAGACACTCCACGGTATGGAACCCAAATAAAGGACTGCTAATGAGGCCAAGAACAGACTAGATTGGTCATGGTCTTATGGGAAATCTTACTACTATTATTCTGCTATAGGAATTTAGTAATAAAATGACTCCTTATGATCTATTGCTATACCTGTATATTACTGTGTCACTCAAGCCTCTTTAGAGAAGCTTCTTGCAATAGATGGTACCTAACTGAGACATTGTGCAGATAACAGTGAGTGGGAGCAAACAACACTAAATGGGATGTCTTCATCAAATAAGGATCTATGTAGAAGAGGAGGTGGGAAGATTGTAAGAACCAGATATATGGTGAATGGATCCAAAGAAACAGTGTCTTCCTGAAGCAGCCAGACTGGTGCACTTATGAACTGACAGAGACTGTGGCAGCAAGCACAGAACTTACACAGGTTCAAGCAAGACAGAGTCCTAGCACTGAGAAGGAGTAGTTGACGCAAATTCCCACCACTGATCATGAAGGCATTTGCAATTGATACCTGCTGGAAAAAGGAAAAATAAGTATTCTACAATAGAGTGTCACTGTGTATATCAACCACATTCCAGGACAGGGATAATGCCCAGGAGTAGTTGGCCTACACAAAAATAGACTCAAATTATGTTTGTTGTATTTTGTTTCTTTTTTTTTTTTTTTTGTCTTACTGGCTCTTTGATTGTTATTTTTTTTTTTTTAGTGCTTGATAGGGAAAGAACATAAAATTGGGAGCATAGAGAAATGGGGAGGATCTGGGAGGAGATGGGAAAGGGATAGAAGATGACTAAAATTTATTGTATGAAAAAATACTGAAAGATATTTCAGCCACAACTGCTCCTTAAAAGGAAAATAAAATATTACATCTCGTGTGGTTTCTTTCACTTACTATGTAAAGGACCTACCGTCTTGACTGTAATATGAGAAATATTAAAGGATTTTTGCATAATTGTCCAGAATTAGAAGCAATTGAAAAACAATAAGAGGTGCATCATGGGGTCTGTAGAACCTTCTTACCTTGCTTTCTTGCAGTAAACCCTTCAGGTTTAACTGGAGGAGAACAATGGAATGGGGAGAAGATGATGGTAAAACTCATTCATATCATGAGTAATATCTAGTAGTGGAATTGAGGACCTCTTTATACTTCACTATAGCATTCTAGCAAACTGTAACATAATAGAATTCTTCATTTAAAAGAACATTCAAAAAAGTTGTGAGTCTAGCCTTTAACGGCTGAGTCATCTCTCCATTGGGCTACAAACCCTTTGATTTATAAGAGTAACACACATGCAATATACACTGGTGCAATAGTGGCACAAAGACTATGGAAGTAGCCAACTAATATCTTATTTGAGTTAAGGCTCACTCCATGAGATGGAACCCATGCTTAACACTGTTTGGGTGGCCATGAATCTGAGACTAGAAAGGCCAGGAACCTAGGAAATGCCAAATATTATTGCTTTGATAAAGAGCATAGCAATAAAATGACTCCTAATAACATTCCGCTATGCTCATAAATTTGTTCATTATTCAGTTATCATCAAAGAAGCTTCCTACTGCAGCAGATGAAAACAAATACAGAGACCCACAGTCAGACAATTTGCAGAGTGAGAGACCTCTGAATACTCAGCCCTAAAAGGGATATCCCTATCATATCCCTACCCAAGGGCTCAGGAAATTCTGCAAAAGAAAAGGCAGAAAAAGTGTAAGAGCTACAGGGGATAGATGATGCCAAGGAATCAAGACTTTCTAGACACAACAGAGTTGATGCACATATGAATTCACAGAGACTGTGGCTCGTGCACAGGGTCTACATGGTTCTGCCTCACACAGGGTCCTAGAGCTGAGAGGAGACATGGAAACATGTCCCCATCCCTAACCTACACGCTATCTCCAATTGATATCCACTTGCAAATAAAAGGATAGTTTTCTCCAAGGGAGTCTCACTGGGGAAACAAACCACTTGTAAGGACAGGCCCCATGCTTACTAGATGGCCAACAAAAAATGAATTCAACACAATTTTTGGAGGTTCTTTGTCTAATAATGTCAATTCAGGGCTTGAAAAAATATTTACCTTACAAGTCCTTTGTGCATGTATATCTTACACAAACACACACACACACACACACACACGTGTCTTACATGTGCATTCTGTATACATTTTTAACTGAATTCCTGTGTGCATGCACATGTGTGTCTCTGTGTCTATAAGCATTTCATATGCTTTACGTTGGTTATTATTCTTGTTTTTGCTCTTGTTTCATCCTATTTTGATTTGTTTGCTTTATCTTATTTTATTTTTATTCCTTAGACATATGTTTGTCTTCTAGTAAGTGACAGAAAGGGTGTGGGTCAGGATTAGAGAGGAGATGGAGAGGAGCTAGAAGTAGTAAGGGGAGGGGAAACCATAATCAGAATATATTGTATGAAATAAACCTTGTCTCAAATTCAAACCAACCAAAACCAAACACAATAGTCAAAAACATCCCAAATAGCAACTCATTTAGTTCTTTGCTCTCTATATTACTAACAGGCAGGAGCCAAACAAACAATAGACCTTATTCTCCTGACTTTCAAATTCCACAGAATCTGCCAAGCTCCTCTTTTGTAATATACAACTTATAGAGACTAATACCTACCTGCAAATTGACTACCTAGAGTAGGTATCTTTTTCTAAATAGTGAGCAAGGTACTTTAACCATGTCCATTCTCTAAAGGTTTGTGAAATATTTTTATGTGAATATTTGATATGACAATTTTCCATTTTAAAATGGCACAGTTACTTCAAATACTTAATTCCATAGGATTCTCTGTACAACTTAATCTTGATACTTTCTAATTTCAACTATAATGTTAACTTTAGGCACATAATTCTTCAGAATGAAGGAGCCAAACAAGAAACTGAGAAAGGAAAATGGTGAGCATCCAGTCATTAGAAAAATGTGTTTACAGTTTGATTTTTTTCCCTTGAATTAGCTGTAGTCATTTCATAGTTGTGTTTTACTTTGTAAATCTGTATAGTTCTTTAAAAGCATTTTAAGCTCAGAAACATCATGGTATTTTAGAGTGAGATTATCATGGGAAGCTCAGTGGAAATAAAATGATCAAAATTCTGTGCAGCAGTATTGCTTATCCTTAGATATACAATATCTATGAAAATTTGTTATGGGACCTGGGGAAGGTGAGGAAAATCTTTGAGTACTGTGACAGAACATGATTGGCAGAATAAATATTTGCAGCATATATAGGATTGTATTAGAAACCTTCCAAACTGCTCATCAGAGAGTTGAGTGGAACCCTAGTGATAATAGTACATTATTGGTTATTTTGTTTTTGATGCTGGAAAATGGAAACCAAATAAAAAATTTCACATTGTTGAATTTGTTTCTCTTCTTGAATTGAGCCTTTCCCTATTTGTATTGTGAATCATGAGACTTCCTTCCATCTTCACTGTCCTACACTAAAACAAGTTGCTGCTGTTGTAATTGCATTTAAGGTTTTTATGGGGGAAGTGTATCTCCTCTCTCCATTTTTTACCATTCAGACTACATTGTAAACTTCTTAAGGGCATGATCTTTAACTATTTGCTATTCTATAGCAGAACTTAATAAAGCCCATTAAATATCAAAGTGGCACAAGGCTTAAGTAATGCTGTGGACTATTTGTCAAGAATTTTCCTTTAGAAATACTCTGAGTGAATAATTGTGACTATAAATCCCAGAGTCTCTCTAGAGAGCAGCTGATTGTAGTATGTTCTCTGTTTCAGGCTACTTTGTTGCAGTCTTTATAGCCATCGAGACTTACTAAGGGTGCTTTATTCTTTATATTCCTGTTGAGCTTTAAAGGTTAGCTTTACAATATTGGTGCCTTTTCTGCTTCTTTTACTCCAGAGTCAGACTTCAGCTTTATAAAAATAAATATGCAGGTAAAAAACTTCCGATTTTTGTCAAATAAAATGAATATTAGTTCTATTCAACTCCCTTTACTTAATCATATTTCTTGCACTACACTTATTCTTGCTAATAAAATTTAGATGTGAAAATAAAAAAAATGAGCCAACAAACTAAGTTTTAGCATCTAAATCACATCTCAGTTTCAAGGAGATGAATTCTAACACACCAAGCCTGCTATTTTGAGCATTATTTGCTTCTTCTCGTTAAAACTTCACATTGTATACTAATGGACTAATAAACTTGAAACAGGAAGTACCTCAGATTTAAGATAGCTAATTATTAACCTAGAGATTTATAATTAAGCAATGTAGTTAAATTTTATGATAGGAAATAGAGCCATCTATTGTCTTATGGTTTATCATTTTTCTATTATTAGCTTCATCTTCATTCAGAGTGGGATTAAAAGCACATGGATTTTAGTCACTAAATCAGCGCTAAGATTATTTATTTTATAAAAGTCTTTTAAACTTTTTACTAATAAGAACAAAGTAAATTTATTCATTAACAATGGTACAATTTAGAAGTATAACATACCATGAACTTTCTCAGTGTTTTCAAATCCTGGCACGTTACTCTTTGAGATTCAGGGACGATAAATCTGTATTCCCAAGTAGTATAGAACTTAAAAAGTTACAATATTTTAAATATGCTAAATTGGCAGTTACCTTATTATAATCCTGCATTTTGAATTGTTTTTCACTAAATATTCCTGTAGGATGTGATTGTTTGTAAGTACTACTAAAATTTGGCTATTGAGGATCCAATAGAAATAGGAAGATAAAAGTGTGTGAGGTACATTTCTTACAACATTTGAAAGTAAATAAAGGTTAAGTCACTGTGACCAATACAGGACAGGTTAATAAAATGAGAATTACTAGAGGATTAACAGTGCATTTCTAGAAGTTGCATAAACATGATCATCGGTATTTCTCTCTTCCAATGTAAATAATAATGCTGTCTAAATTATTGTGTCTATTTGTTGACCTATTTTATACTGTTTCCAGAACATGCACATATATAATGCTTTTTGTTTAAAATGCCAACAATTGCTCTTCCAGCCTTACAGTTAGATGACTAAAAACAATTTGATTTAAATTATCTTACTTCCAAATTACTTGCCTTAAGTAGTTGTTTTTTTTAAATATACAATTAAAAAATATTATCTCTCTCCCACTATGCCTAAGTATTTGGCATTCTCTTTAGTGAAAACATCTCAATTGAATAGAATGAACACAAATAAAATATACTCAATGGCAATATGATCCATTTATCATTGGAAGGTAAAGATTTTATATAATGATTATTATTTTATATGTATCAATATTTTCTTCCAAAGGAGAAGTAATAGACAAAAATGAAAATGCATTTTAAAATTAGATGTGATTTTTATTTCAAGTATCGATAAATATTTACTATTTCACTAGTCTCCATGGTATACTTAGTGATTAAAATGTGACTTTCTCTAATGGGAAACTGTAATCCTATGAGTTCTATACCCCTCAAATAGATACACATTAAATGATAACCATGAATAATTTTATCTGGATAAAACTACTCTTTGTTATTATTAGAGCTTCAGTTACCTCTACTAGAATATCATCTTTAGAATATTATCTTGTCACAAAATATGACATATTCATTAGAAAAGGTGAATCAATAGCATTATCATTTTAATGGTTGTGGAAGAATGCAAACAAATTAAGAAACAGCAAATACTCACTTTTTAATAATTTTGTGGTCCACTAGTGTTGACTTAGAAACTCTATTTAACATGAGGACCACAGGATTTAATTGTCAGAAAGAAGTTATTGGTAAAAAGAGTGTAAATCTCTTTAACATCAGAACCACAGTATTTAATTTTTGCAGAAAAGACAGTATGGGTAAGAAGAGTTTAAAAATTGGAAACAGGGTTCCATCTCTAAAATGTCTGGAATTACTTCATTAAATTTAAATTATGTGTTAAAATGTTTTATATTCAGCAAAACACTTTGGGAACTCATATACTTCTGTACAGTTCGTTTCAAATCAGATTTAAGAAAATTTAGCCTCAAATCTTTTATTTAAAAAAATGAAGTTTATTCCTAATTGTTCAATTTGAAATCAGTTTTTGTTGAATAATGCAGTGTAAAGTTAAATAATGCAGGCCTTCTTCCTTAGAAAAACACAACACTTTTGCATAACAATATGCAACAAAATATATCCAGAAAAACAATTCCCAGAGAAATACCAATTATCCATGTGAATATGAACTTTACAATGAAATTTTATTCTTTGAAAGAATGAGAGAGAAAAAAATCATGTAAAAATTCTGTGTGTGTGTGTGTGTGTGTGTGTGTGTGTGTGTGTGAGTGAGTGAGTGTACCTGGAATACAGTAAATGTTGAAATAATGTACCATTCAGGTATGCCACATCAAAACCAGCTGCTACTCTGTCCCTTTGCTATAAATCACTACACTTCATTATGGACTAGCTGATTATTTGCAAGTATTTATTGTTAATACACAAAAACGCTTTTTTTAACAAAATGTTTTATTAATGGCAAAGTAAAAACTCTGAATTTTTAGGATCATGGTCACTTTAAGAGTTGTCATTGCTAATTGAAGCAACACTGACCAAATCCACGAGGTTTTTAACCCTAAATTATCCATATGTTATATATTATTAATTCTTTGAACACCTTAGAATAAGCTTATGCGTGGAAAGGATGGAAAAGAAAACAGTGAGGTACTTGTGACTGTACTAGATAGATTTTATCATTGATTTTTTTAAAAATCAATACATTTTTGTATGTTTGGAAAAACATGTGCTATGCATATTACTCCAGATAACAGATACATTTGTATTTTGCTTGTATGAGAACACAAATGCAAGAGTACAACTTTTTATTATGGAAATCACAGAGTCTATTGTAGGAGAAAATTGCACTGATCAATTCAATCGCACTATATTTTTAGGTACTGAGCCTAGCATTCAAAATAAACTGTGATAATATTCACTGTAAAATGAGAAATGGTAAACATTATTTTGCCTATCAGTTTTAAAAACAGTACTATTTTTTCTTTTTGTTTCTTCATTTGTGCTTGCAAATCCTTCAGTTTTCAAATTGTCATTTGCTTAAGATGAAAATTTGTTTCTAATGCATATAAAAGTGTATAATTTATACCTTAAAATAGCTTTTTAACAAATGAAAGATAATTTTTTTTCTCCCAGATACTTATCAGGCTTCCTGTATACCTTAACTGTAACCATCAGTGTTGTACTGGTGATGTTTTATACACACGTCATCCTATTCTGCAACTTACATTAATTTTAAAGAAACCTTACACTAATGAGGAATTAAAAGACATATTTTACACTTTTTGATATAACACTCACTTGGACATCTAAAACTGGTTTCTTAAAACATGTGTCATACCTAGAAATAAAGATAACAATGATATTTTTAAGTCCATTTCATTTTAGCATTACTTTTATCTTATTAATATTAACTGTCAAAACATCTCTTCTCTCACTGTTTCTGTTGAGCACTCTACTAGAAGATGCACTGGTATTTGAATGTACCTAGTACATTTCAGGCATAGGGTCATTGAAATCACTGTTTTACTTTCTTGGAGCCTGCCTACCAATACTATATAGCTGCCTCTTTGTTGTATTAGAAAGAATATTAGAATAAGTTTCATCATTTTCAATTCAGGTTTCTCCTTATGCTTAAATATTTTCTAAGTAGAGTCCATTTAACAGATGGGTTTGGACAGAGAATAAAAGCCCATGCTGAATTTGTCTCTACATGAATATTTTGTGAAAAAAAAAAACTTGTACACAGTCATGTTTATGTTTCCTACAAAGGGTATATGCCTCCGTGCATGAGGCATACTGTATGAGAGCAGGGTATCCAGTTCCCTAGATAGCACAATGCCACCGTCCTTACAGGATAACTGAGAAGTCACCTCTGTGTCCAAGGGCCATAAATGTGATCATAAAAACACCACAATGAACAATGCAATGTGAAATTTTTAGTTCACCATTTAATCCGAGGACGTTTTGTACTTGATTCAATTGGTTATGTGAGGATATGTAGTACGACTTTGCACAGAAAAATGATGTATAGTAGTTAAGGGCTCTTCTGTGGAACAGGGGCAGTGACCTCTCACTTGCCTCGTATTTGTTAATCAGAAGCTTGGCTTCTTTCGTTGCACTTGAATCTCTGCTCAACTCTCATTGCTTCAGAAAACCTGTCACTGTCTGAAGGAAAACCTCATTTTCTACTCTTTCCCCTTTAATTTTCTTTAAGACCACTTACAGCCATTTAAATTTTATATTTTGGCTTGTTTATCCCCTCTCTTTTTGTCTATGAATATAAGTTCATAATATGTATATGTTAGAAAATGGGTTATTTCTTTTGATTCCATTTTATTCCTAACACCTAGAAGAATTCCTGAACACAATGGATATTCAATATTTGTGGATTTACTTACTGAAAAATTCTGTTAATACAGTTCCCATTTCCTATTCTATATTGATATTTACAATTACAACTACAATTTTTCAAGACAAATTTCACTTGTAAAATAGAAAGTGTTCAGTGAGACAGAATTTTGAGTCTCATATCACACTCCCAAACTAGAAATATATACAGATTAATTGATCTGTAGAGTCGTCAGTTTTTCAAAACCTTGTAAGTCCAACAGGACAGCGGCATGATCTCCATTCCTTTTGATGTCTTCAAACTAAATAGCTCTTTAACTGGAAGCTTTCTACTAAGGTGTGTGTTGGTACCATAAATGTGTGTGTTGATACCATAAACATGTCACATTCATTTTATTCAGTAACTGTTGTTTAGTATAATGTGGATTAATGTTAACACTGTAATTTCCACCTAAACATTAATACAATTATTTATTTAGGAGTAATTAAGTATGGCTATAGCTTAGCAGAGTCATAACGTAATATTAAAATGTTTATTATTGGAACTTTATGATTGAAACAAAGAAGAGAAAATCTTTTCTTGAACTAGGTAGTTACACAAAAGTAAAGATGCAGAGCTGGCAGATAACTATCATAAAAATCAAATGACAAAAGAATTCAGAACTCTGATGATGGGAATATTGATATATGCATCCTCACAGTGATTAAACATATGACAGCCATTCTTAAATATACTACATACTTGTGATTCAAGCTTGTAGGTATACTTTTGAATTTTTAAATTTATTATATCAACATATTAATAAAACTAGCACAGTGAATTTAATATCTTTGGGGAATTTGACTTATTTTGTTGTACTAGACACTTATAAATCAGCTCATTATGGATTCAATTTTTATAATATTTACAGAAAGTGGAATGTCATAGAAAGCATTCTTTGCTGTGATATCAGAGCTCACCCATAGTCGTTTAATGATTTCTCCGTACTGATTGCTGTTTTTATTTTATTTCATTTTAGTCAAAATAATTGTATCAAGGATATGACAGGCTGCTACCAATTTAGCACAGTCTTTTCCTCCAGTTCTGCTATCTTGCTACAGAAGAGAGAATTAAAGGAGCAAAAAATCCAAAAGCTTTTCTTTGAACTCTCTTGAAACAAAACAGAAATTTATAATGGGCAATAAGAAGATAATAAGACATAATGTTTTAACTAATAAGTTCCTCAATTTAGGCCTCCCCTTCTGCCTTGATAGTCTTGGCACACATATAAGTACTTCTTGTGTTTATTTTAAGAAATACTAACTTTCCTATGAAAATTTAATTATCAGAAAAATTCTTTGGAACATAAGGAATGTCAAAATCATAATTTAGCCTGGACAACCACCTGTCATTTTCTTCTAGCATCTAATTTATTAGACTCATCTCTATTCTTTTCATTTTATTCCCAGATACCCAAGAATTTTCTTAGGAAGTGACAGTGGACTTTTAAAGTTTGTATATAGCAGAGTTAAATATAACCATTAACCTTCAAATTGTCAGTTAAAATGTTTGAGAACAGCTCACAGAAAAAATGCTTTGATTTGAAAAACACTAATTGCATATTACTCTGAAAGTCCTTTAGTTGTGCTAAATTCAGTTTTCAATCTTAATATTTATATTGTTTTCTTTAGGTAAATAAAAAATACATATGCTCTCAAAGAAACATTTTGATAACTTAAAAGATCTATATTACAGGAGATCTAATACTGTGCCTAAAATCTTTTCACCATTTTTTACATTTACATTTCATTAAGACCAAGTCCCTATATAGATATCATTTTGCATATGTGATTTTTCTCTATCATAATGTTGATATACTTCATTTTCTTTTGATATTCTGATTTGAACTCATGGAAATAAGACAGCATTTTCTAAATATACTGAATAAACACACATGATGAGGAAAATATCCCATTCCTTAACAGGAACACACTGTCAAGCATCTAGATTTCCAAGGAAGTTTGTATAGGTTCATTGTAGATTTTATGTGATTTTCCAACACATCAAAGCAGGTTCTTTATTCTACATCACTTCCAAAACTTAATTTCAATTCAAAACTCAATTATGACTTAACCAAATTAACAATACAAAACTGGTAATGGCAATACAAAAAAAATGGGTAATGCACTAGGTTTACTTATACTTGACAATACTAGAGGATAGAATAAACATTTCTTGCATTCAAACCTTACTGATGAAATCAAGTTAGGATAAAATCACATGTCATAAGAATTCTACTCCAAAATACACATTTCATTTTCTTAGCTCATTTTAATGTCTTCAAACACTTGGCAATTCCTATTTTAAAATCCTGCTAATGTGAGCAGCTTTTTATTACTTGCCTAATGAACATTTCTGTTTACAAACTGGCTGTGAAAATAACGCCACTTGAAATGACTGCTTCTCAAATGCAAAGGAATTTTACATATTCTTATTTAAAGAGAAACACAATTTTAAAACTATTACTATGTCCTAATCTGTAAACAACGATATGCTCAGCAGTTCAAGCTTGGATTTATTTTTGTCAAAGTAAGTTCTGTTCACAAAATCAGCAAGAGTTCTGATTTAAGGCACTTGTTTAAACAATCCTCACTGTTGGAACATCTAAGCTGCTTAAGATATCTACAGAAGTTAGTCATTTAAAGGAATGTCTCTTAAAACCGAAAGAGAATTCTGAATGGTTTGAGAATGTAAAGGAAGTAAACCTACTATAGAGAAAATAACTTTTCACTAATTATCAAAACAAATTCGTGATTACAGTGTTCTTTCATAGACTAGAGACGGGGGTTTCTTGAAGACCCTGATTGGCTGCTCACAAACTCAGAGATACTGTAACACTTCTATTTAGCACGAAAGGAGAGTCTTGTAGAATAAATTAATCTAGGCTAAAGCTTTCACTTACATAACCAAAAACTCCTACCGTGCTCTAGAATCTTCTACATTGTCATCACCCATCATCTCCAAATCTCGTGAGCGCTTCTCACAAGCTTCTCTGAGCAAATTCTCCTCTGGAACAGCTTTAGGAGTATCTTCATTTGCTTGAAGATGTACTATCACGTTTTGTTGGTGCCAATTCTGGAGGACTCTTTGATGGGTAGGGGCTGGTCCTGGCACCGGCGTCAGTATATTGTGGTGGACAGGACTATTGCCTTTCTTCAGTCCGTTTCTGTCCCGTGAGTGGTTCTTCAACCTGCCCTGAACCGGGGTCCCTCTATGCTCATATCCTTCCTGCTGAAGGCAGCTTCCAGTGTTAGGCGATCCTTGAGAAGGATGACTAAACCATCTCCAGCGAAGCCTCAGGATCTGTTTCACATCAAACTCTTTCTTGCCGGACACTGACATTGTTGCCGGAGGAAAGACAAAAGCCTTCTCTAACAGAAAGGAAATGGAGCCTTTGTTATCTCTTGTTTCTCTGCCTCTTGTGTAGAACTAACAAAAGCACAAGTGCTGAGAGAGAGAGCAGTCTTTCTTGCTTTCTCTCCCCTCCCCCTCTGCCTGTGATACACTGTGAATACTTCCAGCCTAGCTGAAGCAGAAAGCTGCCGCTAACAGTGTAGGTGGGAACCCATACTGACAGGATGATGAGGTCAGACCTTAAACAAGTAAATCAGCTTAGCACAGGAAAGCAGCTACCACAAACACACTCCAGCTGCTGGATTTGCAAACTCACAGCCCTCACGCCTGAACTCGTAAATATCTAACCCAGCTTCTTTGATGCCAAAGTGCATAGCTGCTACATAAACCCAGACATGTGAGTAAAAGCAACCTGTTTAAAGTCACTTCTACATCCCTCCAACTCTCGCCCACTATCATACTCATTCCTCAGTAGCCCACTTCCAAAACTGTGCCAATTTGTCCCAGGAGAGTTTGTCATAGTGAATTCATTATGATCTATTTTGGATTCTTCTTATGTAAAATTTGAATATAGCTCATTAAGGAAAAGCGACGTCTCCTCAGTCCCCTTATGCAGATCTGCAGTTATTATATGCAAAGCTTTTCTAAAAATGCGAACGCCTCTGGATAAACATTCTACTTGAAAATAGAAGCTATGAAAATTGTAAAATCATGTTGATTAGCCATGACTACACCCCCACACCCCTACACACACACACACACACACACACACACACCACTAAGTGCTGTAGGAATAGTAACTAACTTAAGCTAACATATGGAGAAACAGTGCTTTTCTAAGTTAGCTTGAAAGAGATGTTTTCTCTCGTCGTCCATAGCTTGAAAATGAACACATCATTCTGGCCTCTTGCCTATATAAACACTTCTTTATCATGCCCTGTACTTTCACAGGCAGTGATAAGGCTTGTTTTCTTTGTTCAGAAGTCTTTATAAAAGGATGCAACAGGGCATGTTTTAAATTCACTCAAAATCACCACTCTTTAGTAGTATCCAAAATACTTTGACATCTGATTCAGAATGACTATTTTATGCCAAGGCAAATATTTCTAATTCAAACAAGCATATATCAATAGCATAACACTAACATCATGGTGCAATTTATTTTGAAGTACACACATATCTTGTGGTTTACACGCATATTAATAAAAGGAAACTTATTTTAGCACATCCTTAAAATCAATATTGAATTTGTAAGATTTTGAATTTTTATTTTGTAGTTAATAAGTTGTGTGACCCTCATAATGTCGCTATAATATGGAGAAGTTGAAATGATTTCTAAGCATGTACCAACACCAGTGCAAAATGGCTTTAAGAAGAAATTAGAGAAGGAAATTTACTCTTCTAAGTTTGGGGTTAATCTCCAGTTGTGTATAAATCTAATTGCAACTTTCCCTTTTCCATCTTGCTTTAGTAAGCATGACTTATTTTATGGCAAATTGACTGGGCTATAAAATGCCCAGATATTTGATTAGACATTCATTTGGCTGTTGCTGTGAGGATGTCAGTGTAAGTTTAATATTTACATTAACAGAGTGAGTAAAAGAGATTGGCATAATTCAGTGTGACACATCTAACCAGTTGAATGCATGAATCTTTGTCCAGATTTAAACTAACGTTGCCTTTTCCTGGGACTCATGCCTGAAATCATTCGAGCTTGAACTACAGCATCAGATCACATGCTTCTCCAGCTTCCTTGTTGCAGATCTGGAAACTCTAGCCTCTTCTCTCCCACCATGTACTCTATTAGCTATCTTCTCTAGAGAACTCTTGCTAATTCCAATTTGTCTGATACTCAGAAGTCACTAAATACATATTGATCAGATATAGAGCTCATTTTATGAGTTATGGGCAATATATTCTCATCTCCAAAATTTTAAACTATTTCCCCATAGATTCTTTAATCCTAGTGTTAACATCTGTAGTCGTACATCTTCAACAGTTTGTGAAGAGTACTCATCACGCAAACTCTCAATAACCAAATAAAATCTCAAATAGTACTTTTTATATGGCCAATGTGTGCAGACAACTATATCTGGAATCCTTTCTTGTTATCTAAGTATGTAAGAGTCTAAGTAAACATCTAGAACTTGTGGTATACATTTTAGACTCACTATACATAAAATACATTGCTGCACAAAGAAAAATTAAATTGTATATACCAGATAGAATGATTGAAGAGTTTTAATAGATGCGTACATGATGTGTAACAGGAATAAGTACTGAATTCCAATCAATTTGGCTCAAACGATGCTAAGGTTTGAAGGTAGGTTCTCCCATTAGAGTTCATGTGCTGGAAGCTTCTTCTGCTATGTAGCCATGGGGGCAATAGTAGACATCTGAAGGAGTGGGAACTATGGGAGTGAAGCAATTAGGGAACCTATAATTAGAAAGAATTAACATAGTTGTCATAGGATCCAACAGTGTATGAAACAGAAAAACACAAAATGTCAAGATTGAGTCTCTAACCATTCTCTGACTTCCTGTGTCATGTGATTTTTCTCCCCTCTTGCATGTGCTCTTACCACTATGGTGAAATTAAGCATAAGATTATTCTTATCTAGAAGCAAGTTGCCAAAGGTGCTATAGCTTTGATACTTTAAATAAAAATTCATATTTTTAGTTAAATTCAGTTCCACGATAACATCATGTAGAATGAAGGAACATATTATAGAAGCATTAGCAATATTCTATAGAAGAAAGAATATGCAATAATGCAAAATTGGTTACTGCTGTCATTTAATTTTAAAAACTAAAGATATGTATTGTATATAACCATAAATAATAAAAGTAGACTGTCTTCTTTTTAATTTGCAGTCTATTTCCCTATTTTACATGAAAATATGAAAAAGTAGACTTTAAAATAAAATACCTCTAAGTGTGTGTGGTGGTACCCATGTGTGTTTTATAGTATTTTCAATGGATTCCCTTTCTTCTAAAACTGTTTTCCACTTTTGAGTACCTTGCTTTCAAAGCAGGAAAAATATTGGGTTTGAATTGTATACAGTAATTTGGACTAATATATCTCAGTTTCATATAACTTAATGTGTAAATTTTTAAAGGAGTATAGTTAAATTTAATTTCTTCTTTTTTGCCTTTGCATAATTTATTTTTCTAAAGACCAAGATGTCTTTGAACTAGAGGGACACACTCTTGAAAACCAGGAAATGTGATACCAGATTATTGTATACATTAATTTGGATTAATATATCTAAATTTTTATGTAAGTTAATGTCTAAATTTTTAAAGGAGTGTGGTTAAATTTAATTTCTAACACTCTGGAAATAGGAAAAGCCAGAAGGAACTTGGATGTAGCAGGAATCTTAAAAGTTCTTATTAATTAAATCAAACCTGAGGCCAGTTATTGGGGTGAATGCTGGAAAATCAGAGAAGCAGAACAAGCCACAGCTTCCTCACCTCACCAGTTCCTTTGCTGATCCTGTTTCCTTTGACTGGAAGCCTCTCAGTTCTCATCCAGAATGGGTCTTAGCTGATCTGCTGCTCCAAAGCCTGAATGCTTAACCAGCCAAATACTTCTAGTTTCTGGTCCTCACACCTTATATACCACACTTGGAAGTGAATTTAGGAGCTTCATTGTAACAGAAAAATCCAATCCTAAGTTTTTGGGTACAGATTCAGTATAATATTCCATAAATACATATCTGGCAATGTAGATTGTATACATGTATTTGTTAAAATGCAGAAAGCTATACATACATTGACATAGGATGAAACAAATTATCTCTTCTAGATTTAAAAAACTTAACATTTAAAAACTTAAAATAGAAAATTCTCTACAAAATAATATTCATTTTCCACCACTACAAAAATACTCTGATAAGCACATGAAACCTAGCAGGATCATGTCGCATATTAATAAATTATAAATTCATAGTTATTTTAAGTAAGTATAAATTTAAGAAGGTAAAAAAGTACAGACTGTACTAAACCAACTCTCTCAATTTTATAAATCTACCAGCTTGGTTTATCACAGTTATCTACTTACCAGTGTAATTTGCTGCTAATTAAGACATTTATTCAAAATTTATTCAAGCAGGTGAAAATATTCTTTTGCCCTCCACAGCAGAGATTGATAAAAAAAATAAAAACTACAAAAATAGTAAAAGATTCTTAAGTAGAATGAAAGTGTAGCTACTCTGAATTGATAAATTCAATTTGAAATCAATATTTTAGTATCTTAGGGAAATATTGGCATGAATAACTTCAACTGTACTTTGAATAAATTTATACCTCTAGTTCAATGTTGATCAAGTTTGGAAATAAAGATCTGAGATTCTTTTTTTTTATTTTTGCCAATGTAAGATTTGAGAATTTTGAACAAAAAGTTGCCAGCAGATGTATGTGAAAACGTTCAAAATCTTCAATAATAAGAAATTTATATTAAATGTACAATAAAATATCTCTTTGCATCTGTTGGCTACTGTTAAAAAGATCCTGCACCTAAGGCTCAGGAAACATTACAGAGAAGGAGACACAAAGATTTTAAGTGCCAGAGGACCAGGAAGTTGGCTATGAGACTGTGTATTTTAGAAATGGCTGCCTAATCCATATCAATAGACAGACTGATACAGATAGAGTCCCATCCCCTAGACAAAGAATTACAGGCAACTAATAACTGCTGAGATTGGGAGAATTAGCCTCACCCAGGGACAAGCCGTCTAACTAGTTATTCATTACAAAGTGGCAATAATCTAAGAAAAAGAGGTTATCAATTTGAGAGAGTGATGGGGGCATGGGAGAGACTGGAGAGAGAGAGGGTGTATTAAAGGATGAAGGAGAAGGGGGAAAATGTTATGGATATGGTTATATTTTAACTTAAAACATATTAAATAAATAAAACAAGTGTCTAGAGAATGTTCAAGTAAAGGAAATTTTATACATTTGGTAGGATGATAAATCAGTACAGTCATTGTAGACAACAGTATGAAAGCTTCTGAAAAATTAAAAGTAAATCTGTCATATAAATCAACACTTATGATTGGAAATATACACAAAAGAATTAATATCTGTGCATTGAATAGACATCAATACTACTATGTTCATTGAAACATTATTCACAGTCATGAAAATATGAAAATAACTTAGATGTTCATCTGTGAGTGGACACATTAAAATTCTCACATAACTACATGAATCAATACTCTTAGAACTTTGAAAACACAAATTATGTCACATTTGACAAAATGATTGAATCTAGAGAACATTACGTTTAGGGGAAAAAGCAAGGGACAGAGAAACACAGTACTAGCTAATCTATATATGGAATCAAAAAGGAATTGAACTCACAATTACAAAATAAAAAGATGATTATCAGTGATGGGAAAGGGTTTCAAATGAGAAAGTGGAAAAACTAGTCAAGTTGTACAAAGTTTCAGTCAGATGTTAGAAGAGAATTTCATTGTTCTATTCACAATAAGATGGCTATAATTAATGATTGATTACGTATTCCAAAACATTTGGGGATTGTTTTTAATATTCTTACCATAAATAAATGATAATTTTTTAAATCAAATGATGCTAATCAAATTAGTCTGAAGTGTTCTTTTTACAATGTAAACATATATCAAAATATCACCTTTTACAATTTAATATGTATATAATTATTTGCCAATTAAAATAAATAAATTTATGTACCAAATTATACAGAGATAGCTGTCAAAATGGAAAGAGAGGATACAAAAAAGTTACAGAGAGTCAGAAGTTATGAAATACTTTTCTTAAAATTAGTCTTTTTCACACAATATATTTTGATTATGTTTTTCCCCTCCACCAACTCTTCCCAAATCTTACCCATATCCTTATCCACCCAACCAACTCATTTTACATCCAACTTCATGATTTCCCTCCCACTCAATGAAAACTTGTGATGTTCAATATAGTGATTAAATGAAAATAAAATATAGGAAAAAGTAGATTCATGCTGAGTTACTCAAACCACACAAATTAGGCACAGTAGAACAAAGCTAAAAGTTGACTTATTTATATTATATGATTCATATACTATAATTCCAACATTATTTAGAAGTATAATGTTGTTTAGAAGTGAACACTGAGCTCATGGTCACAAAAATTCTATTTAGTATTTGCTTATATAGCACATTGTTTCATGTAAAGAGTAACAGGCAGGCATATTTCATGATTCATTCTTTATATTAATTACCTATCAAATTGAAAGACATTCACATGAGCACTATATAACCAGCATTTTCAGCAGTCTTGTAAATATGAATTGTGAACATACATGAAAATGCACACAACTATCAGTTCTTACTGTAAGCATTCCAGGTAATTAGAAATCACAATTAATATCAAGGCTGAGTGAAAATATTTATATAGCTGTTAATAATAATCCAAGAGCTAAATTTACAATTTTATTTCATTCAAATATGATTCGTGCTCACTTAGTCATGCAGAAATGAAGAGCTCCATAGAAGACTCATAGTGTATATTTGAGATATTCTGAGTAAAATTACATTTAAAAGATCTTCCTATGTTTTTTAAGACAATTGCATATTTCAGTGTTTCTGAAATAAAAAATAACATACAATGAAATTATTAGAGTTACTTAAAGGGGAAATAATTGAAGTATCGTGTTCACAGCTTCCTTACCAATTGCACCTCTGAGAAAAATTATGAAAAAAAATTGTCCCATGCTTCAGGTTGTCTATATAAAAGAAAGTAAAGAAATATACAGTTTTCTAGTGTATAAAATGTTTTGAAGAAAGGCAAATTAAACTATAAAGTGTTTATAGATATCTACAAATAAGCAATGTAGAAAAATTCCATTACATAGCTATTATTTTAGAGTATTTTTACTGTTAGTAAAATGTATTTGCATGCATCTTTATGTCTAACAACTGCCATGACAAAACAATTTATAGTCCTTAATTCTTAGTCCTAAAGAAAATAATACGTAATAGGATGGTGTCTGAGTTTGGGTTTCTATTGTTATTTAGAGACACCGTGACCCATGGCAACTCTTATGAAGGAAAACATTTAATTGGGGCTGGCTTACAGTTTCAGAGGTTTAGCCCATCATTGCCATGGCAGAAATCAAGGCAAGGTGTAGGCAGACATTGTACTGGAGAGGTAGCTGAGAGTACTACATCTTGATCCACAGGCAATAGGAAGTGAACTGAGACATACTTCCTCTAACAATGTGACACCTACTCCAACAAGGCCACACCTCCTAATAGTGCCACTCCCTATGAGCCTATGTGTGTCAATTACATTCAAACCACCACAAATGGGCAGACACACTGGAATTATTAGAATTGAGGTTAATAGTGTTATATGTAAATGAAATTGCAGTTCTTTTAGTGAAAGGTAAATAAAACACGTTCAGAGAGCTAACTGTTCACCTAAATAATGCATTTATTCCTTGTGAGTGCTGTGTAGACCTGCCAGTTTAGCATGATCAAAGCAATATAACAAGAAAATACATTACAGTGTGCTGCCATCAGTGCTGTCAGAGAACAAAAATGCTACTGAATAAAATCAGAAATATGAGGAAGGTGCTTTGATATTCCTGTTTTTCAAATTTTTTTCAAAATCAATGTTTATAGTTTTTATAGTAAAAAATACGTATTTTTTCACTGAAAAACTTGATTAAATTTGTTTTAATGTGATTACATTATTTTAACAAAAATTTTTCTCTCTAATTCTGACTATATCTTTCTGCCTGTTTTTCACTTTCTCTATGTGTGTATGTGAAATGTCTGTGTGTTCAAATATATGTATACATTATATATAATATGTATTTATTATTAGAGTATTGATTATATGTATGTCTATGTGTATGGTATGTGTATTAGGAATTTATATTATTTATAATTATATTTAAAAATGTGTGTATTTAAGTAAATAATTTTTATATGTACATTTTTTCTTTGAGATTATAATTACAACATTTCTCCTTTCCCTTTCCTCTCTTCAAATCCTCCCATATATTCCTCGCTGTACCCTTTACAATTCATGGCCTCTGTTTTCATTGTTTTTGCATACATATATTTTTTTTTAAATATAATCTGTTTTGTACATATAATGCTGAGTGCTGTATATTTTCAGGGCTGACCAGTCTTCATTGGACCAATTGTTGTATTCATCTCTAGATGAATACCTCTCCTACTCCCAGCTATCCTCAAGTTCCCTATATTTCTTTATGTAGAATGGAGGGCTTTCCCCTATCCATTTTGGAATGTCCCTTGGTGCCATTCTTGTCCAGTTCATGTTTGGGCAGTCATGTTGGCGAGACTTTATGGGTATAGCTTCTGACATTCCAGGGATATACCATCTCACAGCAAAGTCTTTGATCCTTAGATACATTATGCCTTCTCTTTCACAATATTCCCTGAGCCTTAGGAGTGGGATTGTTTTGTAGATATATCCACAGGGACTGAACTCCAAAAGTCTTCATTTTAATTAGCTGTGATTTTCTGTAATGGTCTCCCTGAAAAGAATCAATTTTAAAAGCAGCACAGTACATAAAAGACAATTTAAAATATAGGAAAACTAAAGGCTCATACATGAAAAAATATCAGAAATATTAATAACAAAATGAAAAAATAATAAATACTATTTAATAGCATCAAAATATCAATCATTGACTAGAATATTAAGTAATGCAACAGGAAACCATTCTCAGTTCTAGTACAGTAATAAATTTCCAAAATACTTTTGATATAACTCCACAAAATTGAAGTTGCACAATACTCAGATACCAGGCAGGTGTTTCACCCCCAAATATATGACTGTGATAAATTTTCATATATATCCAAGAAATGAAGATACATGTACAAAAATTCATTTTGGAAGTGTTATTTTTAAAGATATAAAAACCGCCTTGGTATAAGAGTTTGTGCCTAGGTTTATTACATCTTATTATGCCATGTTCAGTTGATATCCCTGGGAAGACTGTTCTTTTCTGAATAGAATCAGAGGAGGAGTGGATCTTGAGGAGAGAACTGGGAAGAGCAGAGAGGAAACTGCAGTCAAGTTGTAATATATGAAAGAAGAATAAATTTAAAAATATTGTGTTCATGTTTTGCTTACATGCATGAATGTATACCACTCCCTTGCATAATGCACATGAAAGCCAGAATAGGGTGTTTCATCCCCTGAAACAGGATTTGCATGTTGTTGTGAGCCACCATGCTGCTACTGGGAACTAAAACTGGGTCCTCGGCAAGACCAAAATTGCTTTAAAATCACTGAGCCATCTGTACAGCCCTGTGGATATGTTTGTAATAAAGTCAAAGTAGAATAAAAAGCAAACTACACGTATATATGTATATATTTTATAATATCATAGATATATTTTATATATGTGGCGCCCAAATTGTCGGGTAAAAATTCTCAAAAAAGCTAGTTGCCTGTGGCCTTGCACACAGCCAGTTGTGGTGGCACATGCTGGTAGGATTTGCTGAAGCAGGCAGAGACAGGAGGATCCCGAGTTCGATGCCAGCTGAGAGGCTTGCTGAGGAGAAGCTGTGGCTGGGCCAGACCACAAACTATGTGCAGTGGGACCAAGCTGCTCCACATTGCCAGCTGCTTCTCATGTTGGAGGCAGCCACGATGCTACTACTGAGGATGAAGGGTTTACCATTGCTTGTTCAGAGAACAGTTGCCAGGACCATCATGTTACAAGAAAGTATCAGCAAAGGTCGGTTTGGATAAGTTTGGTGAGGCAGGTGGCAGAGAGAAGTTGCTGTAAAGATGTTCTCTTGTAGGAAAGAACATCTGTGGTTCCAAGAGGCAGACGTTTATCAGACTGTGATTGCTCTAAACCACAGAGGAGGCGCAAAAAATAATAAATAAATAAATAAATAAATAAATAAATAAATAAATAAATAAATAAATAGCCGGGCGGTGGTTGGGCACGCCTTTAATCCCAGCACTTGGGAGGCAGAGCCAGGTAGATCTCTGTGAGTTCGAGGCCAGCCTGGGCTACCAAGTGAGTTCCAGGAAAGGCGCAAAGCTACACAGGGAAACCCTGTCTCGAAACCCCCCCCCCCAAATAAATAAATAAAGAAATAAATAAATTCTGCAGGGAACTATGACCACACCTAACAGTGACTTAGAAATCTTCAAAAAGATGACAGGACCCCACAACAATTGACGATTCCACATGGACTATGATAATACCATTAAGCTGATTAACACCACCAAAAGATCGGCTTTGAACTACAAACTACTCAGTACAATTTTGAGGTGGCTAGCTAAGATGATCCAGCTTCATCCAGCTTCACAGACTATTTGAGCAAGGACTTAAATAAGCCCTGCATTTTCCCATTGTGCAGAGACTGGACAACAAATGATACAGCTACCTCTCCCAGGACTTGACTATTAACCCAAAATTTTTCTTTTCAGCATCCCCTAAAGATGCCTTCACCCACGAACAGCAAGAAGTAATTTTAAGACCATGATGCCCACATTCCCAAGAGGTGGGGTGGGTGATTTTTGGTCTTTCAATGTTTTTTGGTTGTTTAATGAGTTATGGATATTGTCATTTTTTTATGATGGTTGGTTACAAGTTGTTAATTGTTAATAGTCGGGGAAAAGGTAAACAAAGGAGATTGGAGTCAGGGTTCTTGTTTAAAAAAAGCAGAGGATATAGATAAGAGGTAGATAATTGAATCTACTCTGAAAAAAAGATAGAAATAATAGGATAAAAGGATAGATAATTGATTCTACTCTGAAAAGGAAAAAGGAAAGATAATAGAAATGATAAGATAAAATGTAGATTATTGAATCTACTTTTAAAAAAGAAACTACTTGTTTTAAACATTTTACATTGGATTGGATTTTTTATATTGTATACAAATTTTGTGTTGAACTCAACAAAATAGGATAAATAAGGAAATTTTTTGTTTGAATTTGTCAAATGTTAATGGACTAGACATTGTTAACATATATATATATATATATATATATATATATATATATATATATATATATAATGGAGTTTTTGGTCTGAATTTGTCAAATGTTAATGGACTAGACATTGTTAATGTAATTCTTGACTGTATATATTGTATATACTTATTGTATATACTTTTTCTTACACTAGTTATAATTTTTTATTTTAAACAAAAAAGGGAAATGTGGTTGATATATTGTGCACCCCAATAAACTTGCCTGGGGGTCAGAGAACAGAACAGCCACAATATTAAACATAGAGGTTAGGCAGTGGTAACACACGCCTTTAATCCTAGCATTCTGGAGGTAGGAATGCATCTGGATCTCTGTGAGTTCAAGGCCACACTGGAAATAAGCACGCATGGTGACACACACCTTTAATCCCAGCACTTGAGATCTCATGTCTTGCCTGGGAAAGACACACGCCTTTAGTCCCAGAAAGTGATGACAGGAAGCAGAAAGGTATATAAGGTATGAAGACCAGGAACTAGAGGCCTTTTAAGCTTTTAGCTTTTAGCAGCAGTTCAGCTGAGATCCATTCGGATGAGGATTCAGATGCTTTCCATCTAAGGAAACAGGATCAGCTGAGGAATTGGCAAGGTGAGGTTGGATATGGCTTGTTCTGTTTCTCTGATCTTTCAGCATTCACCTCAATACCTGGCACTGAGTTTTTAATTAATAAGACCTTTTAAGATTCATCTACATACATGTATATAAATTATACATATATTCTATCATTTTACATATATGTATACATGTATAGTTCAAATAAAGCAGTAGCTACAGTTTAAAAAAGGAAATAATAGAGCAGTATCTATTAAATGGGGTGGAGAAGAGAGGGCAGCATACTAGAAGTAATACTGGAAGGGATGAATAATGTTGAATACAATTGGAAAAAGTCATAGGGAATGCTGTTCCTATAGAATCGTCCTAAAATATATAAATACACACATAGGAAAGAGTATGAATGGAGTTACAATATAACAGGGAGAAAACACACAATTAGACACCTCATGCCAGTAAATGAAAAGCCCAATGCCTGGAATCAGTTAATATATAAATAAGGGATTTAGTAGAGTGATTTTACATGCTATGGTCTAGCCAATTCAATGATGACTGCCTTCTGATAGAAAAGTCAATAAATCAGCCCATGAAGTTGGATGTCACAACTGGTCTTCAGTCTATGTTGGAGTCCTCAAGATATAGGTTCTAATACAGTGAAGCCATGTCAGCACCGGGATAGATGAACTTGCCAATGAGAGTGAGAGAAAGCAAGCAAAAAGTAAAAAGCTTTCTTCTTCCATGACCTTTTATGTAGACTGCTACCAGAAACTGTAGCTGAGATTTAGGTCAGGTCTTCTCACCTCAAATGATCCAATCAAGAAAATCCTTCACAGATATTTCCAAATATTTGGGTTTTAGTTGATTCCAGATGTAATCTAATTGACAAGTATCACAGTTATCCTCTAGAAGTTGGTGTAAGATCCTCTTGCTGAAGAAACTATATATCTTAATTCAGAACAGGGAGAGATTGGTTGGTACAAATACGGATGCTTCATTCTTACTGATTGATTCTCATGGCGCAGGAAAGTACTATGCTGGCTACCAGTAGACAAAAGTAAACAGTAGTTTTATCCAGCTTTATGCCCTACAGACTACAATAGAAACTTGTCTGAAAAGACCCGTTTACTGGTGCAATAGTGGAACAAACATCACAGAAGTAACCAACCACTTTCGGATTGGATTTAAGTTCAACTCCACAACATGAAAAACACACCTGGTATTGCATCTATTTAACTGCTAAATGGACACAGTATCAAGCAAACTCTTAATGACTTAATCACCACACTCAGATTAGTTCATCTCCTCTCCCTCAACAGAGAAGCTTCTTCTTGCAGAGCATGGAAATTAAAACAGTGACATACAACTTGTCAATGCAGACAAAAAGAAAGTGCAGAGTACATGTGAAATCTATATAACATCCCCCCCTTTCAAGGTTCATGAATCATCAGAGAAGATGAAGCATAAAGATTTGTATAAAGAGTGAGAAACATTTGATGAATATAAGGAAATAGTGTTTTCAGGGTACAGCAGAGAAGTTGCACATGGCAGTTTGTGATAGCATGCATAATACCTGAAAAATCTCAAGTCAGAACAAATGCCAGCATGGAGAGAAGAGGTGGGCATAAAGTCCAATGCCTAGATAAGGAACTATTGGCAATTGACAACTGCTGGGAGAGGAAAAATCAGTTATCTTTAAGACTAAGGCCCCTAGTAGGATAATCATTTTCCAGTAGAAGGCCACACATCCAAGGACATGTAGACATGATAAACTGATCTTGATGTTTAAAAATAATAAAGGACACACATTTGGTTGGGTGCATTTGGGAGAAGTTGTAGGATAGCCAAAAAAAATATTGTGGAAAGAATTGTCTGTCAGTGTTTATTGGTAGAGAAGGTATAAGACAAGTTGCTAAAGGGTCTTATTAATTAAAAAAAAACAGAACCAAATATTGGGGGTGAAAACTGAGAGATCAGAGGAATAGAACAAGCCAAGCCACAGTTCTTACCACCAGGAAATCCTCAGCCCAAGAGAGACTACTTCCTGTATACTCACACCTATATACTTTTATGTATCCTGCCATCTTACTTCCTCTCTCTGCCCAGCTACATTACTTCCTCTTTCTACCCAGCTCTATCACTTCCTGTCTGTCTGTACAGACCTACAGACCTCTATGGTTAACCAGTGCTGGGATTAAAGGCCTGTGCCACCATGTCTGGATCTGTTCCCAGTGTGGCCTTGAACTCACAGAGATCCAGATGAATGTCTACCCTCCCCACCATGCTAGGATTAAAGGCATGTGCTACCACTGCCTAACCTCTGTTTAATATAGTGGCTGACTCTGTACTCTGATCCCTGCATAAGCTTTATTGGGGTGCACAAATCAAATATCACCGCAAGAAAGAGAGCTTGGAATCTGAGAGAGAAACACAATGTAGTGCACTAAAATATTGTCTTATTGCAGGTATTAAGCAAGACAAACCAATGCAAATACATATGTGTATATATGGATATGAAAAGTACATATGCATATGTATTGGGATATATATTTTGAGACACATACAGATTAGATTTAGAATGTTAGAATGTATATAGTCAATATGCACATATGTGAAAAACATATATTTACAAGAATGATAGAGCATCTTAATAAAACTACTATCAACACTACTAAAGATTTTTGTAGATGTAGACAGGATACCACACTATTTATGAGGAAAGGTATAAGCCTAAAAGGCAAAAACATTATTGAAAAGTAAAAATATATAATACAAGAAAAATGGGACATAGTAAGGAATATTGGGAGATTAAAAGTTTGAGTGACAATGATGTAGGGGGTTGGGAGAAAGGAAGAGATAGAAGGCCCATTAGCCAAACTTAAGGATATATGAAAAAACTTTATGGAAATCTTAAGTCAGTGTGCTACTTTTAAAATACTACTTTAAAATAAACAGAACTGGAAGAGAATTACCGCACATTTGTGTTCAAAACCATCCTCAAATACAGTAGTTATTAAAGGGAAATCTCAGTGCAAATCATCAGATTCTTCCCTATGAATTACTGATGAGGGAGGCCCCAAAGTTCTCCAAAACAGGGTGGGCTAATGTGATTGCCCTTGGTTATCTCCCAGAACTTTATGGTAAGACGCTATTACCTAAGATACCACATATTTTGGTTGCAAGATATAGAGAAATCAATCTCAAACCAACAGGGAAACTTCTTCCCTACTGACTAGCTGCCATGGTACCAGAAAGTATTATATAAGCTACTGGGGGAGAAATGTCACCAGGGGTCTTACCCAGCACTGAACTCAGCATGATGCAATAATGACCTGCCAGGCAAAGTATGCACACTGATGGAATAGGAGCAAAGCTGTAATTGAGTAACTAGCTACTCTCTGATTGGAATTAAGGCCTGTTTCACAGTAGGGGATTTCAGACCAGGTACTGCAATTGTGGATAAAAGCCCATGTTTAGGGTGGTCATAAACCCTAGGGTACTTGCTATTGTTCTTTTACTTAATGGTTGTGTTGTCAAATTGCCACCAAATATTTATGCTTAAACCTGTAGACCTAGGCTCGTCTCAGTCTTGGCTGGAAAAGCTTCCTTTTTTCAGTGCATGGCAGTTGGCGGAGAGAGTGTATAACTGTAAAAGTGCTGAAAATAAGAGAATGGGTTCGTGGTCATAAATAGGGCATTAATATTAGCCTCAAAAAAATATTAGCCTCACCACACCAAGGCTCGGGGAAGATCATAAAAGAGAAGGTTAAAAGAATGAAAGAGCTGAAGGATGGGAATGAGTGCTACGAAACACTGTCTTTCAGGCATGATGTATCTGACAGACACATGAACTCATGACAGCAAGAGTAAAGATTCTGTCCTAGATGGCGTTAATGATCTCCAGGCCCCATCCTGAACTTAGGGGTTATTGGTAGTTGAAAGTTTATGGATAAAGGAGACATATTCTTTTGTAAGGATGTGACACTGACGATAGGATTCACAAATTCCAGTGGGTGATTCCATACCAGGCACATGTGGGAGGCATTAACTGGATTTTATGGCTATTGCTTTAAGATATGAAGTTTGGAGAGACAAATAGAAAAAGACATGAAGTTTGGAGATTCCTACATTGGGGATAAATGGGAGCAGTTGCAGGTGATAAATACAGGCTATATATGACTGTGTTTCACTGTATACAGGTATAAAACTCTCAAATATATCAAAAATTTTAAAAAACAAAACATAACTTAAAAAGCAACAGAAAAGAACAAAACCAATGTATAGCTTTTGATAATTCAAATAAAATTTAAGCTTTAAAAAATAAAAGGACAAAGAAGAAAAGTAAGAGTAAAGTAGGAGAAAATACAGTCCCCGACATTTAACAATGAGATTTCTATACATCCTAACAGTACCCAAGACTTTGGGATGTTAATTGAGATAGGCATAAATCGATAGTGAAAATAAGAGAGCTTAAAAACTGACTTACACATTGATGAACAACTGAGAAATATTTTGAAATGGGGTCTCAATATGTGTCTAGGCAAATCTCAAACTTGTGAACTCAAATAATCATTCCATCACAGCCACTGGAGTAGATTGTTCTGTAGGCCTGTCTTGTACCCTCCAGCTCCAACTGAATTTTGACAAAGTAACAAAATTAGTCCAATGGAAAAAAATAACAATAAGCTGGGGAGTTGGGTGGAGAAGTTTTTCAGAGTTTGAGAACACTGACTGCTCTTCCAGAGGACCTGGGTTTGGTTCCCAGAACCCACATGGCAGCTCACAACTGTCTGTAACTCTAATACCAGGGGATCCGTTGGTATCTTCTGGCCTCTGAGGGCACTGCACAGATATACATGTATGCAAAACACCCACAGATATAAAATAAAAATAAAAATGTTTGCAAGTCACATAGCTAATAAAGGACTGGGATTTAGAATATATAAAGAACTCAATGAAATGAAAGGACATCATTCAGCTAAAAAACTGACAAAAGACCCAAGCTGACTAGAAACAAAATGAATGTAAGGTGCCATTTGAGTATGTATGAGGAGCTATTCAGTATCTTTGACTGCTGGGAAAAATAAAGATTTACAACCTGACTACTGTTCTAGTATTACTGTGGCTTGCCACATGTTGAGGCTTTCTCTGTGTGAATCATTTTGTAAGATAGTGAGATTTGTAGGACGTAATAAGATTATAAGCTTATCACACTCAAGAATGGATTATTTGGAAATCTCGATTACTTTTAAGGAGAGATGACTAGTTCTTCAAAGAGTTAGTTGTCAAGCAAAGTGAGCACCTTTCCTCCATTTTTCCATACTGCTAAATACAGGGTAATATCATGTACTTTCATGTCTTGCCTTCAGAACTGTATACCAAAATAAACCTCCTTTCTTCTTAAATTATCCACAGTGATGTATTTTGTTTTATGAACAGAAAATGAACTAAGACAATAACATTCTAACAAAATGGCAAAATTGAGATTGTTGCAATATCAAATATTGGTAAGAATGTCTAGAATGTCAATCACTTGTATGTTGCAAAGTGGTAATGTAAAAGAGTTTGATAGTGTCTTATAAAATTAAGTATATGACTGCCATACAATCAGATATGTTATTCTTGAGTAACTTGTTCCCCAAATAATTAAAAATTATTTTCATGCAGAAACATGCATAATATTCATGAGATTTATTATCATGATAGCCCAAATATGTAAATTATTCAACCATATTTCAAGAAATGAATAAAGAGTCTATGTTATATTTGTATAGTGATATATTACCTACCATCAGAAATAATAAACTTCTTATATATGAAACAATTTTTGAAATCTCAAATAAATCATGCCTATTACAAAAAGGCCATAACAAAAATGATTCTATTTCTATCATATTATGATTCTCTTAATTATGATTCTACTTCTATTGTGTTATTGAAAGCACAAAGTTTTAGAAAGGAGAACAATTACTCATTTGCAAAGTAACAGACAAATAATGAATGTAGATTTGTCTCATAGAAAGATATCACAGTGGTTCTATGTTGTGGGAGACCAGCTCCCACTTATTTCTACCCAGGGACTCTTGAGGAGAGAGGGATAAGGGCATTAGGTAGAAGTTAGAATATTTGAACCATAAGCTTTAATCCAATCTAATAAATCCTGTATATATCCATTATGTCAGTTCTATTTCTCTACGGACCCCATAAAGATACAATCACTATCATTTTAAGACTTCTTTGCATCATAAAAATAAAATATGCTTACTTCACATGTGCAAGTATTTACTTTTGAGAAAGTGCAAGCCGTGATGAATTATCATTGAAATATGTGTAATTACAGGAGCAACTTTTTATATATGAAAAAGTATAAAACTCTCTTTTGTAGAAATAAATGGTATAATTCAGTTTGTATTTTTATATGAAAGCAAATAAAACACTGAGAATTTATATTCTATCAAATACTGTATTTTTACAAACTATTAATAATTACTTATCATTTGTGAAGGTACAATTTGAATTTGTTTCTATACCCCATGCCTTATCTATTGAACACATGCAATTTAATTTAAAGCAATTCTATGTGCTTGTTTTTTTATCAGAGAATATATTGAAGTTCCCAAAATAAAGTGAATTTGCATTTCCTTTCACCTAAAAATGACTCATATATTATGGAACATTTCTTAGGAGAAGCTGGAGTGTATCAAAGAATTAAATATAGGATATAACAATTGTCCAAATCTTGGAATTGCTGATATGATAGTACATAATAGGTTGGTTAGAGATAATTAACTAAATTAATTCTTTAAACACTCCAAGTATTTATGTTCCTGGATTACAATGAGGTTGGGTTCCAATAAACCCATTAGCAGTAAAAAGAAATTATAAGATAAAAACACATTAAATATACCTACCACTGAACATCACAACCTAGCAGTATAGTATACCATCACATGTTCATTGCTAACCATTATGAAGAGAGTGAGATATTTTGATTTGCTTTATATCATGTATATAAGTATGTATATGTACATATTTCTGCATAAAGTCAGTTTATCTGTTCTGCTTTCTTGTTTTGTATTTCATATCATAAACAAGTGATGTTTGCAGTCTGTTTAATGCCAAATTTATTCCACTCTGTAATTTTGATTAATAATTTATTGTTTGAAATGGCCCCCAATGCATAGTGCTCTGTAATTTGGCTTTTGAACAAGGAAGTTATAATGTGTCTTGTAGGAAAAAAAATGTGTTTAGAGTTCATTCAAGCATGACATAATATTGGTAGTTATGAATTTACTGTTAAAATAATCAAAATACATTGATGATAAAATATGAGGTGTCCATAAGAAGAAATATGCTTTAAGAACTTTACACGAGAGCTAGAGAGATGGCTCAACAGTTAAGAGTGAAGATGGCCCTTGCAGAGGACCCAAGTTCAGTTTCCAGCAACCACATCCAACAGCTCACAAATTTCTGTAACTACAACTCCTGGAGGATCTGATGCATTTTCACTTGTGCAGGCACCATGGGTATACCACACATAGACATATATGTATATACATGTTTTAAAAGAATCTTATAGGTTGATCAGTTAAGGAAAATGTTATGAACAAGGAGTCAGAGTTACGTAGGGAACTTGCCTCATCATTATTAATTATGAGTTCACAATTACTTGTTAGTGTGTAATTACTGCAAATAATTCAAATTTATTGTGCTTGTGTGACTATCACAAAACTGGAATATTGAAGTTATAGCATCAGTATAAATGCCTGTAAATAACAGGAAAGTAAAATAACAAATATGATTGTTCAGTATATAGCTAATATAAAGCAATGATCATCTAATTAGGTGCAACAGGAAGTCAGCCACAAATTCCTAATTTTAATATCTATTTTAATTATGAATTTATATAAACCACCATTAACAATAAAAATTATGGTAAATGTATATTATACCTAAACACATGTACATAAGAAATCTAATTATCAAAACTTTCAAAGAATTTCAGATTTTATTTCATCTTCAGATTTGACTTTGGAAAGGACTAATTATGAATATATTTGTTGAATGTGTAAATCATGTATAATGTCTTGGTTTATATATTTAATCTATTTTACTGACTAAAGATACTCTTGAAAGATTCAATACTCGCCTTCCATAATTCCTAAAGCATAGGAGGTATTTTTTGCTTGTGCAAACTGAGTCTATTAGAAATCAATTCTATCCAAAGGTTTTATTAGATGGTAGACAACTTCTTAAATTTAAATTTTACGGGAAATTAGTTATATATTTTATATAGGTATCAACACTATGATTTTGTCATTTCATTACTAATTATTGGCAGAGGTTGCAATTTATCATCAGAGAGTAAACATCTTTAAAATGCTTTCAAATAGATATGTGTCTATGTGTGTGTGTGTGTGTGTGTGTGTGTGTGTGTGTGTGTGTGTGTGTATGTGTGCTTCTTCATGTATTACATGTGTTTCTGGAGTGTGTAAGCCTGTTTGAGTGTGGGTGTGTAGGCCAGAAGCCAATTTGGGGTATTATTTTACATTGTTCTCCACTGTATTTTTTTTGAGATTGTCCCTCACTAAACATGGGGCTCACTGAAGTAGCTAGATTGTCAGACCATCAAGAGCCAAGTCTTCTTCCTTTCTTCCTCCACAGCTTTGGGACTAGTTATAGGAGCACACTAGTTCTGGCCCCTTATTTTTTCATGTAGGTATTTAGGATTGAACTCAGATCCTCATGTTTGCATGGAAAATACTTTACAGACCGAGTTGTCTTCCTAGCTCACGTATATTTTATTATATTTTAGCACTAAGTGTAAGTGCACATAGAAGGTGGTGTGCATTTTTTATGGAAGTCACTTCTAGATTATTTCATTCTGAAATGAAAACACTATACTGTCTTCCTAGATAAGGGCTTTCCAATTTACCTAGTTGTTTTAATCTTTACTACTTTATAGCATGTTTACTATGATCATATCCATCTTCCTAAGAAACAGGTTTTCAAAACCTGCAATAATTTACCATTGCTTTGTCATAGATTCTCCACTTCTTAGTCTGACAACCATTATCTATTGTAAGTACATTTTAAACATTCTTTAAAAATTGTCTTATAGAGGTGAAGAGATGGCTCAGAAGTTAAGAGTATGTATGGTTCCTGCAGAGGACCGGAGTTTGGTTCCTAGAACTCATGAAAGGAGGTTCATAATCTCCTATAACTCCAGCTCCAAGGGATATGACATCTCTTCTAGCTACTATGAATAGCTGCACTCACATGCACAGACACATGCAGATATACATAATTTAAAAAAAAAACCTTGAAATTATTTGGTTGAAGTGTGTGTGTGTGTGTGTGTGTGTGTCTGTGTGTCTGTGTGTCTGTGTGTCTGTGTGTGTATTCACATGTGCCCAGGTGCTCATGTGTACATATGGATATGAGCTAAACTATCATGGTGTGCATGTGGAGGTCAGAGGAAATTTTGAAGAGTTGATTCTCCCTTTTCACTCTGGGTCATGCAGCTAGAACTCAGGGAAGCTGCTGACTTCACCTATTTGGCCATATCACTGGCCCAAAATTCTTTTAAAATTTTATTGATACAAATGGGAAACAATAAACATGTATAAATTACTATCCCATATGTTTCTAAACTTTCATATGTAATTAATGAAATTCACTTGATTTCATTAACTATATACCTTTAGCATAAGTCAAACAAATATATCTGCCAAGTAGAATGCAAGGCAAACTACAACATGTACAAAGTTTTGTAATACCTTACCAAATTAAGAATACAAAATCAATAAACAAATTAGTTTGAACTGGGGATTAAATGTTGAGAAAACTTTTAAATGTTAAAGATGGCAGAATGAAAGACGTTATAACAACTGTAGTAAGACATGATATAGGCCTGTGTGAAATGAGGAAAGTTATGAATACAAAAGAAAGGAAAAAATGTGTGGTCCATTTCCAGTGTAATATCAATAGACCTCTTTAATGTATACAAGATAAGAGGAATATCTGTCCAAATTTGCATAATTCTGCCCTACCTTAAATTGTTTCACCAACCATGATGCATGACCACTAGTGGAAGAGAGTGTTTGATTAAGAAATATTTTGGTCTTGGAGATGTCTATATGATATGCTGTTGGAATCCAGTAGCCAGATGAAATTATAATGTCTGTAGCAGAGAAAGAAGTCCTGCAACATGGTTTTGATGCTATCTTAAGGCTTTTTAAAGACTAAGACTGAATGTTTTCCCTTACCTCTCCCCTCCATTATAAACAGAAATTACCACTCTCCTACATCATAATTACTTGATGCAGTGTAATGGATGTTATTTTATAACTTACTTACAAGTATTATAGTGACTTGGCATATGTGTAGTTGTCATTTCCCAAACAGCAAATAGTCCATTTGCACAAACACTCAAATGTAACTACTGAGTATCAACTCAAAACAGTAAATTAAGAGATAAATTCTGACATGAGTAAAAGCTATGAACAATTTGCTGTGCTTCAGAAAAAGCCATTCCTGTGAAAGCTGGATCTATTATTGTTCATATATGGCAGCACAGTATGTTATAGAGTATGTTTCAGTTTCTCCTTTTAAAAGGCTAATCTCAAGTTGAAAATGTGGAACAAGAAGCATGTTTCATAAAAGAAACTGGAAACAACATTGGGGAGAGATTGTTATCTGTTAGTCCTGCAAGTTTATAGCACTAGCTAAACTTTTAAAGTGTTACAGATCAGTCAGAGGAAAGAATACTAGTAAAATTGATGAGTAATGTGAGCAAGCACTATGTGGATAGCATTCAAGATTATTTTGGTCCTCTCACTTCTTGGTGTATTATGGATCCTAAAATGTGATATAGTTATTCCTTTATATTGCTCACAAATTTCTATGTGAGATTCTCAAGTCTAGCCATATTAGTGAACAATACACTATTCATTATCAATGTTGATCTGTGCTTACACTCTTTTCTCTGATTTTAAAAATCAAAATCACCATTTCCACCCTGAGCAACTCAATTTTTTTCTTCAGGACTCACATCTACTTGATCCATATTCACTGATTTCTTCTTTCTTCTGACATCAGGATATCTTTATCCTTGTAAGATACATCAGTGGGTTTCAGTAGGTCCTTGGATCCTGTAAAAATATTGCTTTCATTTTCATTACGAGAAAGTCCAGAGTTTTTTTTAATGACAATTTCAAAGATGTAATTCAGATAAAATGTAAAATAATCAATGACTTAAAGGCACCATTTAGCTCAGTCATGATCTCTTTGCTTGCTATTTTCCTGTCTAAATACATCATTCTCATCATTTCACTTAGTTCAGAAGTTACTTATTTATATGCCTTTTACATTCTCAACAGAAAGTAAATGCTGATACACACAATAGCTACTGAAGATAGACTTGACTGATCTTTGTACTGATTTTGATCAAATGGCAGTGTGCTTATGCCATGTTATATCTGTACACAAACACTGTATCCCATTATAAATAATTATCATTAGAATAACAGCACAATTTATGGATGAATAAAACTTCATTGCCTATAGAGACCATGTTCTTTAGAACAGTGAAATTACATCATTTACAAGAAAATAGATGAAAACAGAGATGATAATTTTACAGAAGTAAATCAGACTTAGAAAAAACGTATGTTTTCAAAGTGTATGACATATTTGTATGAAAATGTCATAACTGAAACCCATTATTTCATTTGTTAAAATTAATATATGCTAAAAAAGAGATTTTGTAAGAATTCAATTATACTTTATGGTTGTGAGATAACCTAATAATGATGCAAAGTTTGGCCTTTGAATCATTCTAGGTCACCTCATTAGAATTGCTTCAATAATGCAATCATCATTCCAGCTAATAATAGAACTCTATAGAGATTCTATTTTTAATACTCAACCTTATTATTAAGAGATAATTAATTTCATGAATATTTTCTGAAATCTACATGATTCAAAACATTTCTATTTAATATTCTCTTAGGGAATTCCACAGACATTCCACATATCCCAACAGAATTACATGATTTCCATTCTCAAATCAGATGTCATAGTCACAAAATGACTTAGGAAACTCAATGGAACTATGGGGACAAAAAATAAAATTATTTTGAATTAATAGTGATAGGGAATAACGTTTCTTTGGAGAATTGCATTTAAAAATAATAAAATAATGTGGAGCAGTTATATGGAGTTTTGTACAAGTAAATTACATGGGTGATTCATCTTAATATTAAGACATGATGGATAGATACAGGAGAAAGTAATTGTTGCATATGTAAAGATTCAGAATCAAATTATGAGGCTGGAGAGGCGGCTCAGAGGTTAAGAGCACTGGCTACTCTTCCAGAGATCCTGAGTTCAATTCCCAGCAACTACATGGTGGCTCACAACCATCTGCAATGGGATTTGGTGCCCTCTTCTGTCATGCAGGCATATATGCAGGCAGAACACTATGTTCATAATAAATAAATAATTTAAAAAAAATGAAACAAATTATGTTCAGAGAAAATACACTAAATTACAAAGTTTGTGAAATACACTTGGAAAGACAGAATTCATCACACTGATTAGTACATAAAACTTCATGGTAACTCTGGACTTATCTCAGAAAGACTGGAATAGGGGACCTACAGTTGTGGTCCCTTGAATTAAACACAAATTTAACTATTTATGAAGAAGAATGCCTTTATTTTAATTCCAGAACATAAGGTGAGGGCACAGAACCTCAATGGAATGATAAATGCTAAGAGTAGAAATGGCACTTGTTTCTACTCGCTCTTACCTGGGTCAGTAAAGCACCATGTAGGAAAAGATCGCACTGAAATCAGTTGTTCTTTGAGCAAGAAACACAGACCAAGGTGAGTGTTCAATGACAACAATTCAAGGCATTGGACAAGACACCCAGTATTTATTATGTTCCATATTGGAACAGGAGGTTCTGGGCTCACTTTCATTGTGTTCCACTTTGGAAACAGGACATGCTAGTTATTGGTACAGCTATACTACTGGGGAAGGCAAGGAACATAAGAGGGGGCATCACACTGATTAGTACACGGAACTTCATGGTGACTCTGGACCCACGTGCACTAGTCACCAGAATTACCACCAATAACTTCACGCAAACATGGAGTTCTTCTAATTTGTACTGTCTGACTGAGGAAGCAAGTTAGCATCCGCTAAGGATGCTGAACTCTGTGGGAGAGGCCACGCCCAAGCAGGGAGCCTAGCCAACAGTGAAAGCTAACCAAAAGTCTAAATAACAGCCCCACCCTACCAGGGAGCCTAGCCAACAGCCTTTTTGACCTTGGAGTCCAGCTGAATAAACTTCAAGCAACAGCACAAAAAGCACATGAAAATACAAATATTACTGGTAAAGTACATGCTTAAACAAATTGAATTTATGGTAATTAAATCAATCTTAACCTTAATATAAAAATTTAAGTAAAAGAATTAAAAAAGAACAATAAACTCCAAGACTTCTAAATTGATACACATGTACAAAATAGAAACATTTGTATCGATAACAAAGTGTGTTGGAGAAAACAACCATGTAGAGAGTTCATCTGTGATTTAAGTTATTATTAATTTTAAATAGATATGTATATTCAGTCTATGTTAATGATCAGAGGTCTTTTGTGCTCTATATCTTATGAATAAGTTATTACACTTGAATAAAGTGGGACTACACCAAAGAAACAAAAGCATTTAATTTATAGAACAAAGGATATTATATTGCTGATTGTACCTGATGTATTTTAAAGGTGCTTTATAAGTTAAATTTAATTATAAACTAATTTCATATTGGTTCTCTTAAACATGAAAACCTGTGTTGAGTCCCTAATAAGAGGGCTGAGGAAGTGGAAATGGGTTGATCCCTTGAGTTTACTTCAAGTCTCACAATAAATTGACAGGCCTCAGTTCCTAATGAAAGAACATGTTTCAAAAATAGATGGATAGCAGATAGATAGATAGATAGATAGATAGATAGATAGATAGATAGATAGATAGATAGATA
>CABHPH010157705.1:13937-38361 GCA_902168325.1 Peromyscus nudipes | reverse complement strand
TTCTGGTCCTCACGCTTTATATACCTTTCTGCTTTCTACCACCACTCCCTGGGATTAAAGGTGTGGCTTTCTGGGATTAAAGGCGTGGGTCACCATGCCTGATGGTTTCCAATGTGGCCTTGAACTCACAGAGATCCAGGGGATTTCTGTCTCTGGAATGCTAGGATTAAAGGCGTATGCTACCACTGACTAACTTCTGTTTAATATTGTGGCTGTTCTGTCTCTGACCCCAGATAAGTTTATTAAGGTACACAATATTTTGGGGAACACAATACCACCACACTCTAGTTTATAAAAAGAACTAATTGGATACTCCCTCACATAGCGAGAGGGACATCAATTTCTGGAGTGCCTACATTCCATACTCATGCGAATAAATCAGGAAAGGCATGTTATAAATCAGGAAAATAAATAAAGTGGTTCAAAGCTCTTATGATTCTTTTCAGAAATCAGAATTATTGGTATTTTCATGGTAATATTAGATTTTTCCAGAACCTCTTAATATAATACTGACTCTCAAGATGCAGAAAAGGTTGTTTTACATATTAAAACTATGAACTTTTTCCAAATGATTCAGAATTAACTTTGTAATTTACTCAACAACAACAAGTAAACAGAAATAGAAATCATCTGTTGTATATAAAACATATCAGATCCCTACAGGTCTACCAGGCTCTCTGGCACGATGTAAAGATGAAATTGATCAGTTCTTCATGGAAATTGCTAAAATCCTCAGATTTTTATTTAAAAAAAACCACCATGTTAATAGCAAAAGTTTGGAGAAAGATTTTTCCATCAGTTGGCAACAAGCCAAGGAAATTATAAGGAATTTCCTTCTTGTGCCTTGTATAATCAAACTGTACTACCTTTAGGAAGTGAAAAAAAATGGGTACTCAAAGAAATGAAATTTGGCAAATGGATGTGTTTCACTTTGCAGAGTTTGGAAAATTAAGTATGCACACCATATAAAAGATATATATTCAGCATTTCAATGAGCAAATGCTTTAAGTTCTAAAAAGGCTGATTCTATAATTACACATTTCTTAGAAGTTATGGCCATTATGGTAATCCCTGTAGGACTGACAATGCTCGAGCACATGTTTTCAGTAAAATGAAACATTTTTTGCATATTACAAAATAAAGAATATTACAAGTATACCACACAATCCTAAAGGACAGTTATATAAAGATCTAATCACACTTAAAAATATGCTTAATAAACAGAAAGGGGTAATGAAGACCTCAGAGTTAGATTATACAGTGCTTTATTAACTTTAAATTTTTTAAAAGAAAAAGGAACAACAGCTTCACAGCGACATTGGATAGTAGAAAAACCTGCTGAATTAAAATAGCCTATTTATTTTAAAGATGTGTTGACTTCAGAATGGAAACCAGCATATGTGTTATGTTGGGGAAGAGGTTTTGCTTTTGTTTCCAAAAGAGAAGAAAAGTTATGGATACTATCAATATTGAAAAAGATTAGATTTGAACAAGAGAGACTTCTTCATTAGAAGATTCAAAAGTTCATCAGCTTGGTCATTTAATGTAAACTAACTTATAAGACTAACAAGTGCCTTTCATATGATCAAGTATCACAAATTATTATTAAAAGATAATACATTCTCTGTTGCCAGAAAACATATTGTTTTAACAATGACATAACCTACCAAAAAAAGGAACACTCTAAAGTTAGTTTGGGGGCAAGGATTTGTTTTTGTCTTTCCAGAAGAAGAAAAATTTCCAATGTAGGAATCTAAAGACCATTGGACAAATGAGGCATCTGAAGAAGAAGGGCAAATCATCAAGAGAAAATATCCTAAGAAAAATAATAAATTGTCCTAATGGTATAGCACACCTCCAACAGGGTAGAATTTCAAAAACCTTCCCAAATGCTTGTTTTTGCTTTTCTATACAAACATAAAGGAAAATAGTCTTTTATTGTGGTCCCAATTCAATTAAAAATTAAAGCTGGAGTTAGAGCATGGCTCTCTCCTTCTCTAAACCCAAGCATCCTTGTTAAGGAAACATCCAAAATCAGTCTCATGTCAGAAGAGCCATCTGGCATGGGCCAGAAGAAAATCAAAATTAAGTGACTATTCTTTTGCCATTAATCTCACAATCCATGGATTTCATTTTGATGCTTTAAAACTTTTCTTAAGATATAAATATTATCTCAAAGTCAGTAAGTGCGGTGATATTTTGCGTATGTTCTAACAAATAAAGCTTGCCTGAAGGTCAGAGGACAAAGCCAGACATTAATTATCCATACAGGCCAGGCAGTATAATCCCAGCACACCTATAATCCCAGCACTGGGGAGGCAGAGGTGGAAAGATCTCTGTGAGTTTAAGGCCACCCTGGGCTATACAAGATTAATCAATTCTACAATAGAAACATAGCCGCCACGTGGTAATGGCTCACGCCTTTAATCCCAGTACTTGGGAGTCATGTGCCTTTAATCCCGACACTAGGGAGATTGAGACAGGAAGTGATATGGCTGGGCAGAGAAAGGAATGTAAGGCAGGAGGAGACAGGTTCTCAAGGCCATTCAGTCTGAGGATTCGTAGAGACGAGATCTTGCCCCCCCTTTTGGCCTGAGGATTCCATGGTGAGAAGTTTTTCTAGTGGCTTGTTCCTTTGTCTCTCTAATCTTTCAGCATTTACCCCAATATCTGGCCCCAGGTTTTTATTAAGACCAATTAGGATTCATGCTATAAATAATATATATATATACATATATATATTATGCTATAAATAATATATATGTCATGATATTAGTAGTCATATAGAGTACTAACTAATTCTAGAAATAAGCTTCATCTAGCTTCCTTCAGTTTTTTTCAGGTTTGAGTCTAAAGCAGGTAACTGGGAACCAAGTTTGTGTACCCAGGATGTACTTAATAGATTATGTTCCTCTAACCTTTTTGAGATCTGCTGTATATGACATTTAAAATGTTTAAGTGTTCTGCCATGAACCATGACCATTCCTAACAATGACCTTTGATGTTCCATGAAGATGTTGGGGCCCTGCAATGACAAATCCACCTGGAATGTGGTAATGCCATTAAGCTGACACACAGAACCAAAGATCAGCTTTGGACTATAAACTGCTCAGAAAAATTTCAAAATGGTTAACTAAGATAGTCCAGCTTCATAGACTACTCTAGCCATGACATCAGTTGAGCCCTGAATTCTTTCCATCACACAGAGACTGGATAACAAATGATACAGATAGCTCTCCCAGGACTTGACCATTACCCCAATTTTCTAAAGATGCAGTCACTCTAGACAACAGGAAGTAATTTTAAGAACATGATGCCCACTTTCCTGAGAGATGGGATGGGTGGTTTTGGGGCATTTGGGGCGGGGGGAGTTATGGATGTCTGTCACTGTTTAGGGGGGTTAGTTGCAAGTTGTTATTGGTTATGGTCATGGAGGAAATTAAGCAACAGAGGTTATATTCAGGGATCTCTTTCTGAAAAGAAAAAAAAGTGGGATATAGGAATAATAGGATAAAATGGTAGATTATTGTATCTAGTTTTAGACATGACAAAGCAACTACTAGTTTTGAATATTTTAAATTGGTATGACAAATTTAAGATGATTTTTGTTATAGCATACTGTAAGGTATTGTACTTTTACAACTCATTTAAAATTGTAATATAAAATTCTAGTCCTTGCAAGCTACTATTGCAACCTGTTTAGGATAATTAAGGTAACAATCAAACTTGTAGTAAGGGTGTATATGTAGAGAGAAATAAGCTTTATTTAGCCACATGTATTTCAGATAGATTGGTGGTCTTCAAACACTTCAGAGATCTACCTATTGTGGCATTCAAGATATTTTAATAAGCTAAGGTTTTTCATGATAGTGAGATATGTCTGCTCCTTGCAGCACCAATCTACTTCAAAAAACGACGATGAGCATTGAAGAACCTCCATATGGAGTTTGCTTGCTAAGTGGCAAAATTAGCCATGGGGGGGAAAAGAACTGCCCTTGCCTCAACTCCTGACAGTATACTGTGCAAATGGAAAAACAGCATATAAAGGAAGTCAGTGGCCAAACTTTGCCAACACAAGGTAGACCAGTCCTTCAAACTTCCTACTTTACAGAAAAGTCTATCAGATATTCTAGGTCTGTAGGCTGAAGATGGATTCCCCATGTTACAGAGGAAACTTGGGTGACTGTCCAGACACCCAGTTGTCTCTGTCATTTCTTTAGTTTTGGATATTGCTTGCCCTGCATTTCCTATTTACTCAGGTAATATTATATCCTTTTTGGGTTTCATATGGGTGTTGAAGACTAGACAGTTATAATTTTATCATTTTCTTCCTTAACAAATTAGAAGAAAAATTTATAAAAGGTATGTAAAGTTTATAATATTGAGAAACACAAAAGCTTAAATTATTTATCTAAGAAAATGTTTTAAGGTTTAAAAGGAAATATTTATGCTGGTAATACAAGTTATGATAAAATGTAGTTTATGTATAAAAGTTTGACTTCACCAAGATAGGATAGATAATAGAGTATTTTCCCTGAATTTGCCAAATATAAATGAATTGGAAATTGTGAATGTAATTCTTACGTAATAATTGTTCTTTTTGTATTTAGTTATTATCTTTCCTTTTTAGTTAGACAAAAAGGGGGAATTGTTGTGGGATATCTGATCACACTGTGAAACATAGAGACTGTGTTAATAAAAATAGCATTGGTATAGAGAGTGGAGTCAGTGACTAGTTGACAGAAATTAGCTTTAGGGAGGACAGAGGAGCCAGGAATATGGATAGAGAGATACACAGAAAGGAGTAGGGAGCTATTTAAAAGATTTGCAGTCTTTTTGGTTTGGGACAAGTGAAGAGATGCTTTTCTTGCTGGGTATTCAGCCATAAAGCAAGGTCAGCTGGTTGCTTCTTGGTCTCCTTGATCTACCAGGTTTTCACCCCAATTTCTAACTCCCAAGTCTTTTTTGGTAAATAGAATGATAGAGACTTCATTGAAACCTACACATCTTCAAAGAGATCTACAGAATGTTGGCTCTTTGTCTTAACAGAAATCTCTCTCTCTCAAAAATGTCAGGTATCTCCTCACACATAAATTGATTAGATGATAAGAACTACATATACATTTATGAGTAGATATACAGCATTCATAACTAATTTTTCTAACCATACTTATGTTTTTAGATATTGAAAATGATGTAAGACTAATTAGTAGAACACCACAGATCTTAGGACAACTGAAAGAGTTTAGCATTACTGAATAGAGAGAATTTGAGGACTGGCATGATAGCTTATGTATATTTACATGCTCACACAGACACATACGCATCAGATTAATAAATATAATAAAATTTTAGGTTTACCAATCTCATGAATGTTTTTGTCAATAACAAAGGTTGTGCTTCACTAATAATTATTTTAAGTACTGTCTTCATTTCAAGTATCTGTGCTTGTATATGTGTGTGTGTGTGTGTGTGTGTGTATACTCTCATGTGCACATACATATGGATGTTTAGGCATAAAGTAGGCAAATAGTAAAGAAAAATTGTTGTAAGTGATGGAAATTGGTAAATTAGTTTCTACAAATATTTTAAAAAATGAGAAAATTTCTAAATCTGCTCAATATCAGTTTATATGATATTATATATCACAAAGAAATTGGCAAAGATGAGCTTCTCCATAAAGCATGCTGAGAGGGGAGAATTTACTGGACCTTCTTCATTTCTGAAGCAATGATGTATAATGCACTAATAAAAATTTAAAGAGAGATACACAAAAATAATACAAACGTGATAATCAGTTATATTTTGACAAAGAAAACAGATCCTGAAGTAAAATTCTGTAGCTTAATGCTGCACAGGGCATTATATCCTGCCAAGAATTCATACCAAAATTTATAAAGAAACAGATTTGGGGAAATCATTAAATGCTATTCATTCTGTGAGATGATGCTTTATGGGATTTATTGCATGTAAAATGATTCTGTATGCTAATTTAAGTGGGTAGAAGGTTCTGTCTTAGAGTCTTAGTGCATATGTGCATGGAAATTTACTTATGCTTTGCTTGGGTGAACTCCAGTCTCATCAAAAAGTGAAAAGTGAAAATTGGGTGAAATTGCAATTGCTACAAAAATAGTGATTCCATCCTACATGGGACTTTTACAAATGCACTGAGTAGAAGGACGAGGGAATTCATCAACCTGAAACCATAAGCTCATTCACAAAAATAAAGAGCATGCACTGAGTGTTTAGCATCATTTAGATAACATTTTCTGGGAGTTACAGCCATAATTTGGCATTTGAATGTTGATGTTTCTAAATTTTCAACAGCTTGATAGTTTGAACATATAGTTTAGTGTGATACTAAATCACCAGATGTAAGAAATATGCTACATTTCTATGATAAATAAAGATGAGGGAAACTTGGATTGTTAAAGTTATGAAGAACATTTTATGAAGCTCTTTATGGATAAGGCTAGAAGTTCCTTAGTGCTGTGGTGATTAAGTAAAAAATGTAAAGACTTTGTAAGTAGACAGCTCTGTTGTTTTATGCAGTTTATCAATCACTGCAGATTAGTTTTTAATGTTAATGTACATTTTTAACTGAGGATTTGTAAAATAAACAATATAATCTTCAATTTATCATCATTTCTCTGGTCTTTCTAAGTCCTTATTACCTTTATTGATGGATTTCCAGAAATAATGATGTTATAGTTCACATTCAGAGGATTAATTGAGAGTATCAAATATTAGACATGTTCATTCATAAGATAATTTTTAATTAGAAAGAAATTTAAAAAATAAATTCAAGCTTACAAGAAGAAGTGGATAAGTTATATGGAAGCATTGTAATGTGAGAGGCTGTGGCATAAATCTAGTTCTTTGTGGGAAGAGGAGTTCCTGGAGTGGGAAAAACATGTGGATATTGACCAATAACTCTAATATTGGCAGATCTGGGTCACTTCCATTTTGAAAATGATAATTACAAAATATCTATTTATCAAATACTATTAGCTGAATAGTACTTAATCCTAACCCTAACCCATGAATCAAGTATCCCAAAATGTCACATTGAAATGCTAATATCCAGTGTGACCAGATTAAAATTAGAAGCCAGGCCTTTGGAGACAATGAGGTCCTGGGGTTAGAGTGTGCTTATGAAATGACATAAGAGCCACTTGACTCTCCAATCCCTACCAGGTGATGATTTCAGATGTCTTCATGCACATTAGAAAGAATGACCTCATGAAATTCTAGCTTGGTCTCACTTTGATTTTGAACTGCAGAATCATGAGAAGAAATGACTTTCCTTATATACACAGTCTGGTAGTGGGGGACAGTGGTGTAGACAGCCATACCCTCTATCTGGGAATGTGGTGAACAGGCAATTCCTGTGTTGCACAGAGTGCTATCGAAGCCCAACTAGTTTTTTTTTTATAATGAGTATACCAGTATATAACTAATATGAAATTGATAAAAATAAGAGATTTGTATGAAGAAGACATTATTTTCTACAAATCAAAGATTTCACATGCCCAGGTCATATCACAAAACAGAAACAATATGAAAGGGCAAGACCATGTTAGAAGTCTTGTTGAAGGTAATGTCATCCACTTTTTTCGTCTATTTATTTTCTCTCCTGTATTATCTAAAATAGACTGTGGTTGTACAGGTTTTGTGCTTTCTGTTTGCTATGATCTCTACTATGGTTACATATTAAAAAAATATTGTCTACCACCCAAGTAATAATCCGACACAATCCTGCTTAGCTTCTAAGATAAGTCAAGACAGGGTATGGTGAGGGTGATATGCTCTAAATTAACATAAGCAAAGCTCCTTTTAACTTACATAGCCTGAAACAGCATGCATGGCTCTGAACCAAGTGTTCTGCATATATATATATATATGTATATATATAAAACAGCTTCCAGTTTATTGTTTTTATGTTATTCCTAAGAGAGTAAATTTATTCTCTAATTCTTGTGACTTCTCTTGGGCTCTTTTTCTTCTGTTGGTTTGCCTTGTCCAACTCCCAAGTGATAGTTTTTGTTTTATCTTTATATATATATATATATATTCCCAATATAGCAACACTAGGTATATCAACCACTCTGAACAGGCCTTGTGTTCAGGAGTAGTTGACCAATATATAATGGGCATCATAGTTTTTCTGTGTGCTTTTATTTGGTTACAGTTTGGTGTTTTTTAGGAAGTGGTGGGGGGCATGATTTTGAATTGTTTTTTGGTTTGGAGGGATTTTATTGTTGCATTGGGGTTTTGTTTGTTTTTTGAGAAAGAACGTATAGTTGGGTCAGTACAGAAGGGGAGTAAATCTGGAAGGAATTGATGGAAGGGAAAAATATGATCAAAATTCAATTAAGTTTGAAAATTTCTTTAAATAATAAAAAGTATAATAGATTCTTGTATATTATTATAGGACCAACCTTAATAATATACTTCTCAGGGGCTCAGAAGAGAAACTATGAACAGCAAGAATTATTTTCAGGAAATGAATCTTAGTACACCAAGCTCTTTTTCTGCCTTCTTTATTCCTCTTGGATAAAATCCTATCTACATAGCTACAGTTCTGTACTCTAGCCTAGTTCCTTTCTTGCCTGATTTGTCTCTTCATTTATCTTCTGTCCCCTCTAAGTTCTATCTTAATTCTGTCATCTTAGTTCTGCCTCATCTAGGTTCTTCTCATCTAGTTCTTATCCATCTAGTACTTTCCCGTCTGGCTCTTCCTCATTTTCCATGTCATCCTCAAGTTCTCTAGTCCAAATCCTCCCCAGCCACAACCCTCAATATCCTCTCTTCGTTCCTTCTTATACCTCAGTTCTCTCCAAGTCTCTCCAGGATACACATAAACCCAAGCAATAGCGATCCTCTGGCAGAGCAAGGTCCCCAGGCTTGAACTCTTATGAGCTCATAAAGGCAGGTAAGACTTTTCCTCAGGCAGTGACAGTCAGGCTTTCTTATACAACCTGAAAAGGGAGTGGTAAAATGAGGAGGTCAATTGAGAGCTAATGATCAGTTAGCATATCAAGAAGGGAATCTATGTGCTCAGTCTACATTCCTAGAAGTAGTTAGGTAATAAGTTAGGAGTCTATAAGTTTAGTAATAGAAAACGAGAGTCTCAGATTGCACAAGAAATAAAGCTATTCACCTGACGTAGTAAACAGGCATGTTTCCACAAGGGTGTTACCTTAGTTCAGGAGATCAATTGGCCTTGGATGCTTGATAGGTATTTTAGATAAACACACTGTTAGGAGTTCTTGGAAGCACACAAGAAAATCATTTTAGGAACCAGCTGATATATAAACAAAAGCTAAAATATTACCAAGACTTCTTAAGCCATGGCTTGACCTTAGGAAAAGTCCTTGACTTTTCCAAGTAGCAGCTTTTTTGATAGTAGCTGGATTTCATTACATTTTCCTTCAACTTGCAGCTATAGGTAATAAAATATAATAATAAAATTAAAAATATTGTCTCAGGTGAGTATAAGCATTTACTAATTTATAAATCATTTTTAATAATTTGAGATAGGATACAATTAAAAACCCAATCTATTTCAAATTCATGATCCTCCTGCCTCTATCCTTAGACTGCTTAAATTACAATCAAGTGCCACTACAGTGTTTCCTTCTACAGGCTTCAAATCATATCTGTGTTATTTATAATATCGATGGCATGGAAATTGTCATTATATTCTGTATTATTTAGGAGACTATGACAAGAAAGATAGTCTGCATGTGTTCAATAAAGGTGGGTCATTTTCAAATCTTTTAAACCACAACTGGTATAATCCACAGATTCTGCAGATAAAAGAGAGTCCATTCTATGTGTTTGGTCATGTTTATCTTTACCGGCAATTTCTGCCTGTTTCTGAACCATAATTAACAGCATTGCTTGGCTAAATGCTTTATTAATCATAATATATCAAGTAGCACATAATGTTGAATTGATAAAAGTAACTGACCTGTGGCTATTCTAAGACTGTGAATCTTTGTGAGTAATAGTTTTACCAGAATGAAAATGTAGTCATTTCAAAAGTATATTTAAAAACATCATATAAATTAGGTTCAGGCTAAGACTCTTCCAAGTATTTATTTGTGGAGTTCTGTTACCATGTGCAGTCAAATACAACATACGATTTTAGTTCAGTCTTAGGACTATTTGTTTTCTACACAAGTATTTGACTTTTCCCTCACCCTTGCTTCCCATTAACTATGTGTGGTCTTTGAACATTTGATAGCTTAAGAATCGAAGATTTAATGCCACAGATGCCAAGTGTGAGCCTTTGTAAAATTGTCTCATCCATGAACTTAATATTAAATCAAAGTGATAAAAAATGACAAAAGTGAACTGCACCCTTGAGTAATATGCTTTATTTAAATTCCATGAACTTTTGAAAATGAATTTGTTCTCTCCACAACTCTAGTTTCTTAACATCAAAAATAACAAGAAAATTAGCCATCACCCAATAAAGAAGGACTAAAAAATATATGTAGTATTCTAAATTTTTAATATACTGTTTATCATGTAACTTGAACTGGTTTTGAATTTATAGACAATTGTCCTAAGGGATGGTAGCTCAACTAGATTCCCTGGGGTTACTATTTCATATAGAAATAGAAAAATTACCTGAGTCAAGAAATTAGCAGTGCTACAATGTTACTGTTACAACTATAGATGCTTGTAGTATTTTACCATTTTCCCCTAATTCTTTTCATTTAAAATATCAAATATAAGTGTATTAATATCTATATAAATTTAGTATCTTCATACTTAATAATCTCTGTCTTTGTGATCATGTGTAGCACCATCTCTTCCAAGGACAAGTTGTCAAATAATTTGTACTTTACATTTTTCTTCAGTGTCTCATCCTTTCTCTTATAATTAAAATTAAAATTAAAAATTGCATTTTTGGAAGTATTACCACCATAGAGTTTGCCTTCTGTGTATATATTCATTCATTCATGAACTTAATATTAAATCAAAATGTTAAAAATGACAAAACACACGGTGATATGTGTGTGCATGTGTGTGTGTGTGTGTGTAGCATGGTGGATCTGCACACATATGTGTGCATGTGCATGCAGAGGTCAAAGGAGAAATTTGGTGTCTTTTCCTACTACTCATCATCTGATTTTTCTAGACAGGATCTTTCATTAGAACTGAAGTTTGCCATTTCGGTAGGCTGGTTGGTCAGTGAAATCCAGGGCTCTACTTATCTCTATCCCCAGTAGAAGGTTGCAGATATGGGTAGCCATACCTGGCTCTTAGACATTGCAGACTTGAATTCCATTCCCTTGCTTTTACTAGTTCTTACCCTCTAGTCATCTCACCATTGCCACTGACATTTACATTTTCTTATAATTGTAGCTGTGCTTCGTTCCAAAATTTTTAATATGATAATTTTTCACTTTTATTTAATTTGAACCACATTGATCTAAATTTATACTTTCTTTTTGAACAACCAAATTAATTAAGCATGCTTTCTTCTAAATACTGGGACTATTACCTAGCTTTTTGGCTATTGATTAATAACTTAAATGTTAAATACATATCTCTGTGTATTTATAATATATTCAAAATTTTAGGTGGGTTCCAGGATAAGGCTTACCAAAGTAAATGACCCCAAACACTTGAGAATTAATCTGTACTCTGCTACTGGTAAGTTGTGCATTAATTAGGGAAAAATAGCTTACAGTTTTGTACTCATCTCCCAAAGGCAGGATTATAGTCTGTATATCATTCCAGCATTTACTGAAAAGAGGAGGTTTGACATCTCTTACTATAAATCCATATGTTCATTTTTTATTAAAAATATATTTTTTTTATTTTTTTAAGACAGGGATTCTCTATTTAGTCCTTGCTGTCCTGGAATTCACTTTGCAGACCAGGCTGGCCTTGAACTGCCTACTTCTTCTGGGATTAAAGGTGTGGGCCACCACTGCCTGGCTAAAAATATTTTTTCATAATATTTTTATCATTTTACTCCTTCTTCACTTGCCAGATGTTCCCCACATTCTATCCTTCAAACCCCATTTCTTTTTTCTCTCTCTTTTCAGAAAATAAACAGGCAAAAAGAAAGATACATAATAAAACAAAACAAACAAAAAAAGTAACAAAAAGAAGAATAAACACAGGAGGGAAATTGGCCTGTAATTCTTCTTTGTTGAATCTTCGTGTGGTTTGGATATCATGATGATTGTAGCCTCATAAATTGATGTTTCAAATATTCCTTAGAATTGCTAAGGTCAATAACACAAGTTACAGCTCATGCTAGTGAGGATGTGGAGCAAGGGGGAGTACTCCTACATTGTTGGTTGGAGTGCAAACTTGTACAGCCAGTATGGAAATCAATATGTTAGTTCCTCAGAAAATTGGAAATTGATCTACTTTTCAAGACCTAGCCTTGCCACTCTTACACATATAACCAAAATATGCTCCATCCTATCACAAGGACGTTTACTTAACTGTGTTCATAGTGGCTTTATTCATAATAGCCAGAAACTAGAAATAACCTAGATGTACCCCAACTAAGAACAGATAATACACAACTACTAGTCAACTGTTAAAAGAAAATGGTATCATGAAATTTGCAGGCAAATGGAGGCAACTAGAAAAAATTCATCCTGAATGAGGCAATCCATACAGATAAACATGATATGTAATCACTTAAAAGTGGATATTAGCTGTTAAGTAAAGGATAATCATGTTACAATCCACAGACCCAGAAAGACTGAGTAACAAGTTGGGCTCTAGAGGGGGGACACAATGATCTCCCTGCAAAGTGGAAATAGGATACCTTCTTCCAGATAGACTAGGGGCCGTTGGGAATGGGAATAGGAGGGATCAGACCTGGAGGAAGGGTAGAGGGAGACACTACTGGGAGAGAAACTGGAATTGGGGGGTGTTTGGGAGACAATGTGGAAACTTCCTAGAAGCTATGAGGGTGACCCTAGCAAGGACTCCTAGTAATGGAGGATATTGAAACTGAAATGACCATCTTCTGTAATCAGGTAAGGCTCCCTAGTGGTGGGACTCAGACACCAACGTAACCACAAAACCTTCAACCCACAATCTGGTCTCCAGCAAGATGGGATGGAGCAAAGGTAGCCAAATTTTTTTGTGAGTGACCAAGCAATGACTTGTCTAACTTGAGGCCCAAGCCTGACACTGCCTGGATGGCCAGCAACTAGAAAATGGATGGCACGAGACCATGGGTAGAACCAAACATAACTGACCAAAAAATAAAATAAAATAAAAAGACAAAGAAATAATTCCTATTGATATTCTGCTATACTCATCGATTGGTACCTAGTCCAATCATCATCAGAGTAGCTTACTTCAGGAGCTGCTTGTAGCAGATACAGAGACCCACAGCCAAAAAACAGAGCTTGGAGAACCCCATGGAAGAGGAGGAGGAAGGACTGTAGGAGCCAGAGGGATCAAGGAAACCCGAAGAACACAGCACACAGAATTGACCAAGCAGGGCTCACAGGGGCTCAAAGAGACTGAAGTGGCTATCAGGACTCTATATGGGTCTGTACTAGGTCCTCTACATATATGTTGCAGTTATTTAGCTTGGGTTTTTTTTGTGGGACTCCTAACAGTGGGAGTGGGGATATCTCTGACTCTTTTGCCTGCTCTTGGGACCCTTTTCCACCAACTGGGTTTCCTAGTCCAGCCTTAATATGAGAGTTTGTGCCTAGTTCTATTACATTTTGTTATGCCATGGTTCATTCTTGGCTACCTTTGTTCCATCCCATCTTGCAGGAGACCAGATTGTGGGTTGAAGGTTTTGTGGTTACGTTGGTGTCTGAGTCCCACCACTAGGGAGCCTTACCTGATTACAGATGATGGTCATTTCAGTTTCAGTATCTTCCATTACTAGGAGTCCTTTGCTCTTTGCTGAAGGGAAATGGAGGAGGAGTGGATCTGGGGGAGGGAAAAGAGGAGTTGAAAGGAGTGGGGGGAAGAGAGGGTGTTGTTAGGATGTATCCTATGATAGAAGAATAAATTAAAAAATAAAGAAAAAGAAAAAGCATAGGAAACACAGTCATGGTAATACACACACCAACAAAACCTATAAAAACATGAACTAGAAATGTTAATATACAAGAAAAGGACCATTAATAAAAAATGCACAAATAAAATGTCCAAACAAGAAAATAACAGACAAAAAATTCTCCAAAAATATGAATAATATTTTTTTGAGACATGGAGACTGCCTGTCTGCTTTCATACCTAATAAGTACACTGCAACCTTGGGATTGATGGACTCTGGTTTGGTTGTTTTCTTGGGTTGGAGGGACCCAACTTTCCAGGAACTGAAATTTTAACTCCTTGGTGATCCTAGCCCGAGTCCCAGATTGGCCCTCACCAAGACTGTCCTGGACAAGGTCACAGAACTAGGCTCCCTTTTTCCCTTCCATTAGGGCCTCTGAGAAAGCTTTGGAGCAGACTTGCTCTCAAAAGTTTTCCCCCTATTTTTAATTTTTAAAGACTAGATGAGCTACTAAGGTCTAAATGAATAAGAGATGGCTACGACCCCTAAAAAGTAAGATTAAAAGTTTTGTATGTTAACTGCTATCCCATAACACATTTGTTGAAATAACTTCCAAAGTAAGAACAGAGTCACTCTCTGTAACTCCACTTCGGGTTATGTGTCCACAATATTACATTAGTGTGACAAGGGGACATCTGTTGTCCCATGTTTATTGTAACTCTAATCACAAGACCTAAAATTTTAGAATAACCTAAGCATTCAAAAGTTGATAAATGAATAAAGAAAAGGTAGCGGGTTTGTTCAATAGAATGATATTCAACAACAGCAAAAAATAAAATCTGTCAGTAGCTACAGTGTGATGCAGCTAGAGATAATTATGCTAAATGAAGTAAAGCAGATAAAGAAAGGCAAGTACTCCATGATCTCACTAAAGTGTGTAATCCAGAAAATCTCTAGTCATAACATGTGACTGAAGAATGGGATTTAGCTGGTGCTGAGGAAGCAGTAGGAGAAATGCAGTGAACTTCATGAATGGCTACTAAACTACCATGATTATATGGGGTTAAGACATTCTATTTGCCTACTACATGGATCTGGGTAAGATGATTGGTAAACACAAATTATCCCCAACATATGTTTTACATTAATCATATTTTTAAATAGTATGCCTATGAACTTGTCTGAAAAGTTTTATAATCTTGATATTGATTTTAATTATTAATAGCTTCCATGTAGAAAAAGAATATTTCTATAAATATATATTTCTGAATTTGATAGAATCATTTTCATCATTGAATGTTATTATGTCAGATTATATCAAATACATATAGACAAAAGAAATCCAATGCGTGAATTCGGTATACTCCTACTGACAGCATTTCATAGTGACACACATGTTTGTGTGCATGAGTGTGTGTGTGTGTGCATGTGTAAATTTTAATGAGTAATTTTATATTTTAAGTGTACCAACCAGATGTCCTCTATTCCACATGAAACTAGAAGAGCAGATGGTTGAATGACTACTGGCAGAAGAAGGCGGAGATTATGTACCTCTTAATTTTATCAATTTTCCCAACTCAGTTATTTTTCTAAGCATCACAACTCTTCCAACAAGAACATATTTCTTCCTAAACTGCTTATTTCTGCCAAATTCTCTTTTAGCCCATTTCCTATTTGAGACTGCTACAAATGCAAACTGTTCCGTGGTCAGTGATAAAAAAGCAACATAGAAACAGTCTGTTTGCATCCATTTTCACAAATACAGTCTGTACAGCTTGCTGAATTTCCTACGGTTGTCAGGCATAGTGATCAAGAGTGGAGATGCAAGCTCTGGCTGTGTGTGTAGTTCAGGTTTGCATTTAATTCCACTTGCATTAGGAAAGAGTTCTCCACCCAGAACAGTTTTAAACTTTAGAACTGGAGTTACATACTCTAACCCCTATTATAGATATATCATCATAAGTTACCACAGTCAGCAGCTTCAACAATGTTCACAGTTCTTAATAAATGCACTAAACCTATTGTGTATGTACATGAGCATGATCATTCATCAGGTATTATTTCTTGATTACAAAATGAGATTTTTGTTTTTTAAGAAACAAAAACTGTATGTTCCTTGTACCTAATGATGGTGCTGTTATCATCTAATACTGAAAAGAGAGATAAATTCACTAGTGTCATCTCCAGTATATATTGCTGGTCTCTTCATATCTAGATTCTGCAAAGGATTTGTCCTATTCTGGGAAATTTTCAATAAATTATGAGTACACTTTTTTTCTGAAGAAAAATAAACAAAGGGAGATTAAAAAGAAAAGAAAAGAGAGAAATAAAAAAGTTTATAACAAAACCAAACAAAAATATGTAAGTTGAGGCTATCCAACTTTTATTTTAAGAGCCCAATTGTATGTAGCTATGCACTCAGGACAATCATATCATTGGTTGTAGTTATTCAAACCTTGTCTTATAATACAAAACAAGAAACATTCATTTTATAAAGGATTTAGCCTGGCATGAATTCACCTGATCCTCCTCTCTATACACCCTCTTCAATTTCCCAGATCTAGGCAAGGTCCCACATCCAGTGCACTGGCCTAGTCAGGCCACCCCAGCTTGCTTGGCCCCCATATTCCATGTTCCAGGTAATACATGCCTCCATCTGCCCCACACCCCCAGGTTCCTCATGCACCATATTCTAACTGCTCTACTCAGCCAGACTCTGTACTTCTTGTGCAAGATCTAGTCAGATGAGTCTAAGTGATCCTTTCCTCCATGAATTTTTCCCAATCCCCAGGTCAACCTCTAAACTACAGGATTGGACCAGAACGCATGTCTTGCACAGTAGATAAACTCATTGTGTCTCTCTAACTTTATTGCACATAAGCCATATCCTACTTCTAGACACAAACTAGCCCCCGCACCCTGTGTTCTTCCCCAACCTGCTTTGTACACATTAGGCACAGAGCTAATGGAAGAAGCCCACATGGCCAGATCTCATCATATATATATATGAAAAGTCAAGGCAGTATGTCCCTCCAAAAACTATAAAACAGTCAAATGGAAATGTTCTCCAAAGAGAATTACTAGATGCACTTTGGGTCATAGAATTTAAATAGAAATTATAAACTTCACCAAAGAATTCAAGGAGGTAAAGAAAACACAAAGGATTCTACCTCTTGGAGTAGAATGAGAATCACCCCAGCTATTTCCTGATTCCACCTTCAGTCTTTCTTTTAAATCTATCTTCATTTCATTGTGACACCAGCCAACTGGCAGAAATTCACAACCAAACAACTTTGCTAAGACCCAGTGCAGGCAACAGCAACCAAAAAATTGAACAATCACCCCAAAAAGGTGAGACCAGATATCTACAAAACAAACAAACAAAAATAAAGTAGGCACAAAAAATGCAGCTCAGTGAATGCAAAAAAAGGATGAATTTAAAGAGAATAAATGTCTGAGTGTTGCCTAAGAAAACATAAAGCTCATGGAACTGATGAAGAAAATCTAGGATTCAAAACAGAATTCAATAAGAAATAAAAGTACTGAAGAAGCTCAACTTGAATAGGTTGGGATTAAAAAACAAACAAACAAACAAACAAAATAATCCTACAAGAAAACTAAGGAAAAATCCGTAAAAGTAGAACAAATTAAGCAGAATATTGAATGAATATCAGGACTAAAAATAAGGAAGAAGATCTATATGAAATAAGCAAAGAGTCTGAACATCTTTTTAAAACACAGTAAAGGAGCATGCAGGAAATGTGGGATACCATGTAAGGACACAACATTGAATAATAGAAATAGAATAACAAATATAGAGAAAAGAATTCCAGGTCAGTGGCATAGACCATATCTTCAGCAAGATAGTAGAGACAAACTTCCTCAAACATACAGTTATAAGAAGTACATAGAACACCAAATAGACAAGACCAGATAAACAGAAGCCAATACCTTGTGGCATAGTTAAAACAGTAAGTATACAGAACAACCAAATACAAAACATTGAAAGCTGCAAGCAGAAAACCCTGCAAATCACACACACACACACATACACACACACACACACACACACACACATGTTTATCATCAGAATAAGTAATTTTTTCATTGGAAAATTTGAAAGCCAGAAGAGCTTAGAACAATGCACTCCAAGTCCTAAAAGAATAACACTATCTGAACCAGCCTATTTCTATAACCTGGCAAGGCTTTCAGCAGTAGAACAGTAACACCAACCCAGCCACAAAACCTTCCACCTACAATCTGTCCTGCCTCCAAGAGGTACTTGTTATTTATTAAGTGAGGCAATGTTATTTTAAGAAAAATATTTTAAGAAAAGCCATGAGGTACAACAAAACCCACTATAAGAGTTTATTAAGGCAAGGGAATAGAAGGGTTGTGCATAGGTCTATGGAATGATTGTGCAGGAAGAGGGGGGAGGAATAGGTGGAACCCTCTTTTATAGGTTGCCCAGCACATGCACATATGAGCTTAGGTAGCTACACCACACATGTACATAGATTACATGACCACGCTGTGCAGATTATGGGATCATGCAGTGCATGAATTACGTAGGATATAAGGGCCTAGGATGACTAAGCATGTTGCCTGGATACTGGACAGCACATGTGTGGTCAAGTAGCTGGAGGAGTGACTAGGAATTCTAATATTGCTGGGGTAATGATGGCACAGAACATGTGGAAGTGGCCAACCAATGACTGGTCCAACTTGAGACCCATGCTTGATACTGCCTGAATGGGCAGGAACCAGAGGCTGGATAGCCCAGAGACCTAAAATACAACCAAATATGACTGGGGGAAAAACTCAATGAAATGGTTACTAATGATATTCTTCTATACTTATCAATCAGTGACAAGCCAAATATCATCAGAGAAGTGTCATCCAGCAATTGACAAGAGGAGATACAGAGACTGACAGCAAAACACTAGGTGGAGTCAAGAGAACCAGGCAGAAAAGGAGAGAAGATTGCAGGAGCCAGAAGGGTGGGGGACACTAGAAGAACATGGCCCACAGAATCAACTAAGCAGTGCTTATGGTGGCTCATGGAGACTGAAGCAGTAATTATGGAGCCTGTATGGGTCTGAGATAGGTCCTCTGCACACAGGTTATAGCTGTGTCGCTTGGTGTTCTCATGTGACTCCTAACAACTGGAGTGGGGTATCTTTTAGTCTTTAGTCTGCTCTTGGGACCTTTTTCCTCCTACTGGGTTGTCTTTTCCAGTCTTGATATGAGGATTTGTGCCTAGTCTTATGTATCATGTTATGTTGTATTCAGTTGATATCACTGGGAAACCTACTTTTTTCTGAAGGGAAGCAAAGGAAAGGTGGATCTGAGGAGAAGGAAGGTTGGGGATGGAATGGACAGAGTGGAGTAAGGGGAAACTGTTCAAGATGTAATGTATGAGACAAGAATAGAAGAAAAAAAAGAGAACAGCATTGTCAGCTTAGACTAAAGCACACGTCAAAACAAACTAACCCAGTTGAAGAAGTAAACAAAATGTTCAATGATAAAAACAACCCCCCCAAATAAAGTCCAACAGATCATACCTATAGACAACAAAAGAATAAATATTTTGGAACAATGTAATGAGATTAGCTAAGAGACTGTATAAAAAGCAAATGAATCTGTAATTCTAAAAGAAAGTACCATTGAGAACACAAACAATATTAAAAATCAACATTGCAATGACTGCAATCAGCATGCATCTTTCAATAAAAGCTCTAAATTTAAATGACTCTATTTCTCTAGTCAAAAGCACAGGGTTTTGAATGGTTCCCAAAGAGTTGTCAACATGCACACATAAGCAACTGTAAATGGACTAAGGAGGCTAAAAATGATAATAATTGAAGAAGAGGTCATGAATTTAAGGTGAGCACAGAAGGAGTTAGAGGCAAGAGAGAAGTAGAAATGATGTAAATACAATATATTTATGTATAAAAATCCAAAATATATTTAAATAAAAACAAAAATATAGCAAGCCAAAGGGTGGTAAAAGGAATGTGAAATACACATATCCTATAAAATATTTAATATAGAACATATAAAGAATCAAAATAAAGCAATAGAAGGATGAACAAAAATATAATACAAGAGGAACTAAGTCTTTGACTAGTTCTTGAACAGCATGCAAAGAGTAAAGAAGTAAAAACAAAAATACAGTATATACATAGTACAGTACACACACACACACACACACACACACACACTTGCGCACACACTGTATTGTATCCTCCATCTTTTCAAAAGCTAAAAAGGGTTTGTGAGCATAATCAGCAGGCTAAAGTGCTTGTCAAGCAAAGCTGACAATATGTGTTTGATCATCAGATTTGAAGATTGAAGGAAAAAAAAGAAAAACAATGCTTAAAAGGCTTTCCTTGAGTTGTTTGAAATCTATTTTGTCAAACAGCACAATACAAACTGGTTCTTACTTCCATTTGCTTGTAGTAATCTTTTCCATCCTTTAATGCTGGGGTGGTGACTATGTCTGATGGTAAGATGTACTTTTTTGGAGACAACAAAAAGATGGATAATTTATTCTAATCTAATATGCATTCCTTGGCTTTTGATTGGATTATTGAGAGCAGTTATTATGGGAAGATGTGTATTAATTCTTGTAATTTTCTTGATTTTGCATTAATATATTAGGGCTCTCTCTGCCTCTCTGTCTCTCTTTCTCTCTCTGTCTCTCTCTCTCTTGCTTTTTAATTTTTTTCGTTTGTTTTCAAGACAAGGTTTCTCTGTGTAACATTCTGGGTTGTTCAAGAACTCATTTTATAGACCAGGCTGGTCTTGAACTCAGAGAGATCTTCCTGTCTCTGCCTCCTGGGTGCTGGGATTAAAGATGTGCTCCACCACACCAGGCTTATAGATCTCTTTTGAGTCACTCTCCTGTGTTGTTTATTGTTCCTTTTGTTTTTTGGACTTGGCTATTCTCCAGATCCCACAGAATTTCTTCCAGTATTCTTTGAAGAGCTGGATTAGTCATAACTTCCTTTAGTCTCTCTCTTCATTTTAAAAAGTATTTACTTATTTTCATGCAATATATTTGATTGATTATGCTTTTCCTCAAATCCAATTCAATCCAGATACTCCCCACATCCCTCACATTCAATTTATGTTCTTTCTTGTTCTCTCTCTTTCAGAAAAAGAGAATGGAAAGGAAAAAGAAAAAAAGGAAGAAACACACCCCCCCCCCGACACACAAATAAAAAAATGAAATAAAAATAACGGGCAAAAGATTAACAAGACAAAAAATACCAAAACAATGCCTAAATAAAACAAAAACAAGGCAAACTAACCAACCAACCAACTAAGCAAACAAAAAACAAATACTATTGAGTTCTTTTTGTGTTGGCAAACTACTACTTGGCATGCGGTCTGCTCTAGAGTGTTACTGATAGATGCAGTGACAATCCACTGGTATCAATTGCAGAAAGTTGCTTGGTTAGGGGTGGGATATATTATCCACTTCTACCTCTCAGGGCTGGCACCCTGGCTGGTTTGCTCCTGTAAATGTTTTGTGCTTAATGCTACAGCATCCATGCGTTCATATTTGCATTGGTCCTGTTTTTCATCAGATAGTTTTCTTTTCTTTGAGTCATCCATTGCCTCTATCTCTTACAACCTTTTGGTCTAATCTTCCACAAGGATCCCTGAACCTTTAAGTGAGGTTTTTGATGAAGAAAACCCATTGAGGACTGAGTGCTCCTAATTCTCAATTTCTATCAATGTCTCCCTGTAGTCCTCTGTGTTAATTACCATCTACTGCAAGAGGAAGATTCTCTGATGTGGGGTGAGTTATATATGGGTATTTCTGATCTATGGGTATTTCCTTATGTCATGAAGAGTCATTTTATTGCAATGGTCTTTTAGCTACATAATAATTTTAGGTTTTCCCTAAGCCCATGAACAATATAGTCACAGCTTCTTGGACAATTCAGCAGTTTTAGTCATGGGTTCCATCTCATGGAGAGGCCCTTAAATCTAATAAAAAGTGATTAGTTACTCACAAATTTTTTTTGCCACTGTTACATCAATGATCTGTTTTTGATATGAAATATTTTAGTTCTCTTTCAAATACAATAGATAGTTGTGCTGGGTAAAATAGCCTGTTCTAGCATTTGTGATGTTTGAGGACTTAGATAAGTTATTTCCATCCTCTTCTGGTTTTAAAACTTTCTACAAACTAGACAGTTATTCTAATTCTCCTGCCTTTCTAATTGACTTGACCCTTCAGTCTTTCAACTTTCAGTTTCTCTTCTTTACTCCTTTTGTTTGTTTGTTTGTTTGGTGTTTTTTTTTTCTGTTTTATCTATACTGTGTAGTGGAGAGTGTCTTTTCTGGTCATATTTAGTATTTTATAGGTCTGAAATCTCAAGATTTGAGATATTTTCTTCTATGATTTTGTTGAAAATATCTTCTATGTTTTTGGTGTGATCTTCTCCTTCTCGGTTCATAACTAGAAGTATTTTTTTCTTTTTATAGTATATCAAAACTCATATATACATTTTTAAAAATTTCAATTGATTTTGATTGAATTACATAATTTCTTTACCTTGTCTTCAAACCTTAATACTTTGTTATCTGCATGCCCCATTCTATTGGTGAAGTTTTGCACTAAGGTTTTTATTTAGCTTATTGCGTTTTTCATGTCCAGCATCATTTCAATTTGGTTTTCTTCATCAATTATATATCTCTATTGAATTTTATTTTATTTTTCTCTTGAATTTACATCCTTATTTCTTTGAGTTCTTTGTTTTTGTTCTCTTAGGGAGATATTCATGTTTCTATTGTGTTTTTTGAAGATACAGTTATTACTTTGAGTTTGTTGTCTGGAAATTCTCATAAGTCACCCCCACTCCTGGCTAGTCGTATGGTATTATTTCTCTCTGGAATGGATATATTATTTGGTTTTTCTGTTGTTTTTATTTCTGCTGCAACTTGCACATCCAGAGTTTGTTGGTAAGATTGTTCGTTCTTTCTTAAAATTCAAGTATTTTTTGTTGGTTTGTTTGTTTTTTTAGTGGAGGCATTTACAATATTCAGAATAGAATTTATTCATAGTAGCACTGAAGTATAGTTTTCAACTGTGGATTGGTATTCAGAGTCCCAGGCATTATCTCTCATTTTTCTCTAAGGGACAGCTAATATCTGCAATAACAAACTGGCTTACCCTGGTAATCAGATTGGTGAATACCCTAAATGACATCATAGAGCCTTCATCAGTAACTGATGGAAGCAAATGCAGAGATCCACAGCGAAGCACAGGCCAAGCTCCAGTTCAGTTGAAGAGAGGGAGGCGTGATTATATGAGCATGGGGTGTCAAGATCACGGAGGGGAAATCTATAGAGACAACTGAACCAAGCTAGTGGAAACTCATGAACTTTAGACCGACAGCTGTGGAGCCTACATGAGACTGGACTAGTCCCTCTGCATACGGGAGACAGATGTGTAGCTTGGTCTGTTTGAGGGGCCCCAGGCAGGGGTATCAGGATCTATCCCTGGTACATGAACTGGCTTTCTGGAACCCATTGCCTACAGTCAGAAGCCTTGCTAAACCTTGTTGCAAGGGAGAGGAGCTTGGTCCTGCTTCATCTGAATGTACCATGCTTAGCAGTTCCCCATGGGAGGCCTTACCCTTTTGGAGATAGGGATGGTGGGGTGAGTCAGGGGAGGGGAGGCTGGGGGGGGAGCAGGAGGAGAGATGAGAGGGGGATCTGTGGTTGGTATGTAGAATGAATTTAAAAAATTTTTTAAATAAAAAAGATCAACATATTTCTATTGTTCCCCATCTCCCATCATCATTTTGTGTAGCTATAAGTACCCAGATGTCTTACCTGGGTTCAAATTGAAATGGTCCTCACTTCTGTAGTCTGTCATGACTCTAATGGGACTCCATGTGCCTGGAATCCTTAACCTGGGTAATCTTCTCATTCCTGTGTCCAAGCTTCAGTTACAAGCTGTGGCACTCCTTAATCTGTTCAACACCTCACTTTGTGTCTGGTACAACCTCCTACCTGAATCTGTAGCTCCTTTGTGAATATTGGAACTCATCACTCCTATGCATTTTACCCCACAAAATATCTGGCTTCAAAAATTTTAATAGTATATAATGAACAGTCTAAAACATATTTTTAAAACTATAATATATCTTAGATATTTTATAGAAAATCATTTTTGTTTTCAAATGTTGACATTTATCTCATTCTTGATTGTCTAACATAAAATTTTCATTTATTTCTTAATCATATTTACACCATAGAATAAGTAAAACTATATTTTGTTAAGTAGTAATTGATGCTTTGGTATACACGGGGACACACACACACACACACACACACACATGCATACACACAGGTATGTGCAGGTTTAATTTATGTATCTCTCTCTCT
>CABHPH010157705.1:0-13927 GCA_902168325.1 Peromyscus nudipes | reverse complement strand
AGGCAGTAGTGAGATACCCAACATGGGTGCTTGCAACCAAACTGGAGTCTCCTGAAAGATCAGAACATATACTTAGCTCTTATGCCATCTTTCAAGCCCTACATGACACTTTTTTTCTTTTTTGGTGTTTTGAGACAGAATTGCCCTACATAGCCTGGGATGTCTTGGGATGCACTAACTAGACCACCTGGCTTCAAATTTAGAGATCCGCCTGCCTCTGCCTCCCAAGTGCTGGGATTAAAGACTTGTGCCAACACACCAAGTCTAATGACGCATTTATTTGTAGATATTCTGGCACAAATACTGCAGTTGTTTTATTCATACTGAAAAAAAATTTTAAATGAACAGTAGAAAACTGGTACAAAGATAGTAAAATTTTCACCAACTGTCATAAAAATGTAGATTTTTCAGTATTTAGCAAAATAAGGAAATACGTGAAATAAATACAAATAATATTATAGAGGTAGGAAACACTAAGCATTTGAATACAAATACAGTTGTTTATAATGATTTTTTTCACAAAGGCAACTGATATTGAAGCAAATAATGGTATAAACATATGATTTATCCTGAATTCTAGTTCATGGACCACAATGCCTGGTATTATTCTAATTGTCTTTGCTCATCTGTTATTTAACCTCCCACAATACTCTATCTTTCTTACATATCTATGAAAATATATATGAATGTATTTTAGCTATTTACATGTAAAACAGAACAAGCATTTCTTTCTCTGTTGGATATTTATTTAGCCTAATGTATTCTAGACACATCCCTTTTGTTAAAAATGTTAGTATTTTTATCTGTTCTATGTCACTGAATGATAGTCCATTGTAAGTTTGTACTTTATCTTCACTATTTATTCAGCAACTGATGGACATCTAGGTCAATTATTGTTAGAATCTGCGCTATCACTGCCAACACAGCGACATCATTGTGAAGATGCTTCTTTGATATGATATATTGATTTATATGCAGAAGAGACGAGTAGCTATATGAAACTGCAAATATAGTTTTGTTTTCTTGAGTGTCCTCAAAGTGCTCTTCACAGTGATTTTGCTAATTTATACTTCCACCAACAGTCTATAACCTTCTCTTCTCTTCAAATCTTGAAGAACCTTTACTATTTTATCCTCTGCAATAATAGCTAATTTTACTGAAGTAATAGAGCTCATTAAATTCTGTCTTTTTTCCATCATGAATTTTGACAATTTTTTTTATAATTTCATTTGCTATTAGAAAAATCTTCTTTGAGAAGTATCTTTTTAAGCCTTCTGCATAATTTTAATTATGACTTTTGTCCCAGGTTTGATGTTTTCTAAATAAGTACTGGATATTAATCATTTGTCAAGTGACTAGTTTGCATTTTTCTCATTTTGCATGTCTCTTATCACAGCGATAAATGTAATGGAATATTTACAGATTAGTATACCATCATCAGTCTCACTAAAACTTTTATATGATCTGATGACCAAATAAAAGTCACAATATTATGCATTCACATTACTATTATGTGGTTCACACCAGCATTTTAAATATATTTGGACACAGCCGGGCAGTGGTGGTGCACGCCTTTAATCCCAGCACTCAGGAGGCAGAGGCAGGTGGATCTTTGTGAGTTTGATGCCAGCCTGGTCTACAGAGCGAGATCCAGGAAAAGCATCAAAACAACACAGAGAAACCCTGTCTCGAAAAGCCAAAAAAAAAATTGGACACTACTATCTTGAAAATGTTTAGTGCATTTATGTGTGTGCAATATGTCTTTTTTGTAGGAATTAGGCTTGCTATTTTATAGTTGGTATTATATATCTTGTAAACATCTTCTAAAAACCTTCTACATTTCCTCATTAAGTGTACATTTATTTAAGCAGTGAATTAACTCACACATCCCACTGCTGAAATGTATATTTTAGCATTGATTGTGAATACCCAAGGGAAATTGGATTGTGTAACAAGTACCATATTTTTAATTCTTCTATTTGAATTTAACATTTCTTAGCTAGTCAATCTAAAAAGACATTAATTTTGAGTAAAAATAGTATATGAAATACTGCATATAGGGGTAAATTGCAATTACTAAAACTTAGTAGATAAAAAGATTTCAACTACACTCACCTGAGAAGACTACATCATTTTGAAACTTTATCAAAGACTCAAATACTAATGAAAAATTTTCAGTGATATAAAGTCCTCAATAACAATGATTGATTGGCCTTTTAAAAGGCAAAAAGCCCCATATTTTATGGCTTTTTAAGACATAGATAAATTTATCACATGGAAACCTTTCTGGTATTCAACCCATACAACAGTAAAATGTTGCCTGCTGTGAGAATTTACAGCCATAATATCAGATTCATCCTTCATCCTTTTATTTATTGTAGGCATCTCTGGAATACTAGCACAGTTATAAATGGCGAATTAAATCACAAAAGTACAGTTGCAATTCAATCCAGAGCATCCACTAAAACAAAACTAAAACAAAAAAGGCTTGGGAAATTACAATGAATAGCCTAATTTGGTTTACAGCTTGAGAACTACAAATGCATTCAATTTGTTAAATGGAGCCTTAAATCCATTTGTGAAAACTTTAAAAAAAAATTATGTCAATTCCAACATCGCAGTATTTACTAAGTAAGCAAAATACAGCTCTATAGAAATTTCCATCAGATCAATGAGAATTAATTTGATCTGTCTGGTAAAGCTGGGTAAACGTAATTGAATTTTTCGAAGACTTGCAAAATCTCCTAACATATATGGAAATTTATAAATACATTCTATGCACAAGGCATCTTTATTTTTCTAGTATTTCAATCTTTCAGAGGTTTGAAATTTTCATTGTAGGAGTCTTTAAAGTCCTTGGTTGGGTTTATTCTAAGATAATTTATTGGCTTCGATGCTATTTTAAATGGGAATGTGTCTATGACCTCTCTCTCAGTATATTTGTTGTTGATGTAAACAAAGGTTACTGATATTCACACACTGGTTTTGTGCCCTGCAACTTTAATGAAATTATTGATTGTTTCTAGTCTTCTGGTGGAATTGTTTAGATCTGTTACATATAATATTATATCATTTGTAAACAGTGATAATTTGACTTCTTATTTCCCTAATTTATTACTTTGATTTCCTTTATTGACTAGTGCTGTGGCCAGTACTTCCAGGAATATACTGGAAAGGAATGTAGACAGCCCTGTCTCATTTGTGATTTTAATGGGATGGTTTCACGTATTTCTCCATTAGGGATAATGTTGGTTGTGGGTTTGTCGCATGTATCCTTTATTATGTTGGAGTACGGTGCCTTCAGCCCTACTCTTTGTAGGACATTTGTCATGAAAGCATATTGGATTTTGTCAAAGGATTTTTTCTACATCTATTAAAATGATAATCTGAGTTTTGTTTCTAAGTCCGTTTATATGATTTATTATTTTTTAATTGTGTTTGTATTTGGCTTGCTGGGATTTTATTGAGGAATTTTGCATCTGGGTTCATCAAGGATATTGGTCTATAATTTTGGTTTTGTGTTTGTGTCTTTACTCAGTTTTAATATTAGAGGAATGCTGGATTTACAGATTGAATTTGGGAGTAGTCCTTTCCTTTCTACTTTTGAATCATTTAAGAAGTTTTGTTTTTGAGAGAGGTTTGTATACCCAGTGAGAATTTATTGGAGAAAACTATTTTTTTTCTTTGTGAGCAGTTACCAATTGGAGATAGTTTCTTGGTTAGGGGTGGGGCTTGTGTCATCTCTCAGTGTTGGGACCTCTTCTGGCTTAGACACCTGCGGACCCTGTGCACAGCAGCCATAGTATTTGTGAATTCATGTGTGTTTCATTTCTGTTGTATTTAAAGGCCTTTTTCTCCTTGGTGTACTCCACACAAAAAGAACTCATGAGCATTTGGGGGAGGTTCTTTTTCCTATAGATTTTTCAAGTATATGTTATACTTTCTGATTATGTGCTTCTATGGTATTTCTGTGTGTGCAGACATGTGTGTCTCTGAATATTTATGTGTTTCTTGTGATTTTTCTTTGGTTTTTGTTTTGTTTAGTCCTATTCCTCTTGGTTGGCTGTTTGTTTTCTAATCAGAGAAAGAAAGAAAGGGCATTGATTTGGATGGGAAGGGAAGAGAAGAGGGTCTGGAAGGAGTTGGGGAGGAGAAACCACATCAGAATACATTGCATAAAAGAAATCTATTTTCAATCAAAATTGAAGTACTGGTTTTAGTTCTTTTATTGCTGCACAGCAGCATAGCAGAATTCTGCTGTGAACCCATCTGTGCCTGAACTTTTTTTCAGTCAGAAGACTTTTTATTTCTGTTTCAATATTAGTTATTAGCTAAACTTTACATGTAGATAAATGATCCACAATAGTCAGAATATAATTCAATTATTTTCTGTAATAAGATTCTCAGTGTATCATTTTGATAAAAATGAAAATAAACATAAATATATTACTGAAGAAGACAAGACTGTGATTAATACAATCCTGCTATGTACAATCAATATTACTTATATTAACCATTCACAAAACAACCTACAGTAGAGAATTGACATCTTCATAATTAATAAGAATATACTGATTAGGCTTCATGCTTTTACACACTGTTACTAATATAATTCATTTATATAATTTCATAATGTATGAATCTATATAATGCGATGTTGAAAAAAATCTTAATGGAACAGAAAAGTGATGCATTGGAGCAAGAACTAGTGGTACAGGCCTGTAACTTCCAGCTGCAAGAAGCTCAGGCAGGAGAATAGAATATGGTCAGGCTGGACTACACAACTGGTTCTTTAATGAAAAGGAGGTGTTAAAATGAAATATAAGTTTTAGCCAGAGTGATGGTTAAAACATATTGACAACTTGACAGCATCAAGGTCAGCCTCTGTGCACATCTGTGAGGGGCTTTCCTAATTAGGTTAATTGAAGGGGAAGGCCCACCTTCAGCATCAGGATGACTACAAAGGAGTAAAATGAGCAGGAACATCCATCACTCTGGGTCCTGACTGTAGCAATGTGATCACCAGCATCCCTCTCCTGACACTGATCCCCTGAGATGCCTCAAACTCTAAGGCAGCATAAATACTCTTGAGGTACTTTTGTCAAGTATTTTTATGCAACAATGAAACAAAATACAGCTTCTACTTCCTCCTCTTCCTCCTAGTCCTCTTCTACTTTGCTTTCTCTCTCTCTCTCTCTCTCTCTCTCTCTCTCTCTCTCTCTCTCTGTGTGTGTGTGTGGGGGGTGTGCAAGTGTGCATATGTGTATGTGTGTAAAATTATTTACAAAATATAAGGAGCTTGGGAAAATGCATTTTATTTCTAAGCAAAAATGTAAATAATAACATATTGGAACAGACTGAAGGGAAAGCATATCAATTTAAGTTATTATTATGGGTCCACTTAGGTAGCTCTCTAGATCTCTTCTTGATTTAGCCTTGATACATGAGATGAATGAAAAATTTTACCTATTTCCTTTGGAATTTCCAGCCTAATGGAGTGCAGGTTTCAACCTATTCCATATAATAGCCTGTATTTCTTTGTGGTCTATTTTAACATTTCCCGTTAATTTCTGAATCTGATAGTTTGGGACAACTCTTTCTTTCCATTGATCAGTTGGGACAAGGGTCTGACAATCTTTTTTATCTTTTCAAAGAATCAGCTCTTAGATTCTTTTATTCTTCATTTATATTTCAGTAATTTTTGCTTTGAGTTTTATAATTTCTTTATAATCTACTGGGCTTGGATTTTTCCCAAATTTTTGAGTTGCATTGAATTATAACTAGTTTTATCCCCCTAACATCTCTTTGATGTGCTTATTTTTCTTTAGTTTGAAACTATGAGGTGATGATTCCTAACTCCCACCAAAATTCTCTTCATTTATAGTGCAGAATACAGATTGATATTGCAGAATTGTAATATATTGCCATGGGTTCATCAAGTGATGCTAGAATTGAAGCTAGATAACCAATGTGGTTATAGTGTTTTAGCTAATTCACACATGCTGTGGGCTAAAGTATTGACTTGTCATTGTTTTTTCCCCCATGTTTCTTTACAAGACCCAGTGATACACTTTCTGATACTTCAGGAGTATTTAGCATCTACATCCTAAGTGTGTATTTAGGAGTCCTGATTGCATTTCTCTTCTATGACATTATGGGAGCTTGTTACATTGGAAATATTGTGCTGATTAGAACTAATAACTATATTGTGGAATATTCTTCAATTATTGGTAAGACATTTATATCATAGAAGGACAAAATAAATTTGAATGCATTTTATGCGTTTCTTACTTTTGTCAAATTTCTAGGGATTCAGTGGTCTGGAGAATGTTTAGTTATTTCTTCTTAGATGAAGAACTTTGTTACATTGTATTCTTCAATAACTAAAGCAGGCGCGTAATTCTTGAAAGATTATTTTTGTTTTGAAGGACTTAGAGGTCTCACCTCTGTGTGTTCTTCTGAACCATTTTCTAAATGAGCAGAAAACTTATAAGCAGTGGAGGAGACATAGAGTGGGAAACCATTACAAAGATCCTGCACCATTGCTCCACTGGTCTAGAAGACAAGCAGTGCTTTATGTTTCGGTAGCAGTCAAGGATGCTGCCTAAGCCTTCAATGGGCCAAAATTAAATCCCATATTAGCTTCTCAGGATTTTGGAGTAAAGCTCTGTAGTTCTCTGTGGATAATTACTTTATCAGAACCATTCTTTGAGAGTAGGGAAATGACTTAATAGGTCAAGTGCTTGTCACTCAGGCATGAGGATCTGATTACAGATCCTTAGTGTCCATCCATATAAAAGACAGACATAGAGACATAGGCTCTGTACATTCAGCAATTGATGTACAGAAGGGCAGAAGCAGGCAAATCCCTAAATGTCGTTTTCCAGCCCATCTAGCAGAATCATTAGGTTACAGGTTGGGAGACTGCTGGGGATGCTGTGAATGTGTTGCTCTGATTGATTGATAAATTAACTGCTGATAGGCCAGTAGCCAGGCAGGAAGTATAGTGTAGGCGGGATAAGGAGAGAGGAGAATTCTGGGAAAGGAAGGCTGAGTCAGGAGACATTGCCAGCAGCAGCCATGAGGAGCAGGATGTAAAAGTACTGGTAAGCCATGAGCCACATAGCAAGGTACAGATTTATAGAAATGGGTTAATTTAAGATATAATAACTAGATAGCAAGAAGCCTGAGCTGCATGGCCATACAGTTTATAAATAATATAAGCATCTGTGTGTTTAATTGGATCCGAGCAGCTGTGGGATTGGTGAGTGAGAGAGATTTGTCCTGACCGTGGGCCAGGCAGGACCAGGAGATAACCCCAGCTACAGGAGACTGACTCAAAAAATAAAGTGGAGAGCAATAGAGCGGGACTTCCAAAGACAAATTCTGGCCTCCACATGCACATATGTTTATGAGAACTTCCACATGTACACAACCACATAAACAGTTGCACATATCACACACCTACTACATATACAGCTTGGGCCTACAAAAACACTACTACTAATTAAAACTGTATATGTAAGGCTAGACCTGAAGAGGAACAATTTGCACCAACGAGTTAAGTGAGATTATGGTCCCATTATGTCATATTATCTGTGTCCCTCCTATCCTGTACATATACTCTCATAGAGAGCTACATGAAATCATCCAGAGATAAAGAGAAAGCACAGATAGTTTGCATGATTAAAAATGGCACTGGAAAGTGCCAAGCTGGAACATTGCATCCCAGCTCTGATGCAATTAAATATTTTTATTTTGATAAAAATATTAAATACTCCCCATGAACAGAAGTTCTGTGTTCATCTTGTTATTCTGTTTGCTCAGTAGAACAAATAACAAGACATTCAATTTCACTATTTATAAGGACAATTTCTTTCTTAGAATAAACACAATTGGAAAATTGGTAACAACAAAGTATTTGGATGCTCCGTTGTGGTAGATATCTCTGATTGACTAAAGAAAATAGTAAATAAAAGTGAATATTTATGATCCGTATCAGTGATAGCTAGTGGATGACCTCAGCATGGAAGGACTCTAATAATCAAATATGTGCCATTGTCAATGAACAGATGCCGGCACAAGCCTGTGAATTCCAGCCATTGCTCAGTGGACTCAGGGGAATATTAGCTACAGTTTGGGGTGTGGGGGAGATTCAAGAACTCATAGTCATTGACAGTCACACCTGACCTTACCAAACAGCTGCTGAGTACTTGTTCCACCAGCTCAACACTGAGTCTTCAACCTGAACCTTTTCCTGTGTTGGTCATAGAAAGGTACTATCAGTAGGTGGATTACATAGTACACAGAAGTTAGATTTCTTCTACCATTTATGTCAGTTTATTTTCTTAGACGGATAGAAACTTCTCATGAGAATAAATTTTCTTTCTCTGAACTAAATTTTTCTCTTAAAAGTACTATATATGCTCATACAGATTGTCTCATGTATCTGACGAATTTTCTTTGCTCATGAAGCTTTGTTTCTGAGCAAGCAACTTATCTCCTAGTAAATGAATGAAGTATTATGCTTCCTATCATTATGAAACTATCAGCTTGAGAATTGCAAAGTCTTTGTTTTATTTTAGAAGGAAAACAAGCTTATTTAGTATATTAAAAACAGCAGCAAGCACACCATCAACTATTATAAAAGACTTTGGAAGGTTCATTTGAATAATAATACCTTCCAGGCCAGGACAGATTTATTCAGGATGGTGTATTGACTCTGAGTTGGGAATTTATTTTTCATGTGCTTTCTTCTTAGTGTGGGTTCATGGATCCAAGAACCAAAGATAAAAATGAAAATGGCATTGCAAATTACAGCTTTCAGTCATCTATTAGGTTTAAAACTATGCTGTCACTATAATCTTATATTCTATGTACCAGTAGACAAAATTATTATATTGAATTATAATTAGAAAATACTTAGATATTTCAAACTTCTTATGCAAATTGGAAAATAATGTGACTACATGGTTGGGTAGTATACTTGATCCTTACTTTCCAAAGCGATGTTTGGCTGCTAGTCAACAGTGGAGACAAGGAAACTGACACTTGGATAAAAGGAAGTCCATGTGGCTTTCCACTATGTTAGCATAGTTTACAGTTTAAGAACAAATAAAAGCTCTAGTCCAGTCAGGATTAATAATAGATCATGCTTTACAGGAACAAAATTTTAAATATCTCTATAAGGAAAAGCAAAACAACTAGTGGAGTTTTTTCCTGATGGAAAGGAAATTTCTTTGGTTTGAATAAGAATGACCCTGACAGGCTCATAGATTTGAATGCTTGGTCACCAGTAGTGGCACAATTAGGAGGTGTGGCCTTGTTTTGAGTAGGTTTGGCCTTGTTGGAGGAAGTGTGTCCCTGAGGTTGGGCTTTGAGGTTTCAGATGCTAAAGCTAGGCCCAGTGTCTTGTTCTTCATGCTGCCTGCCAATCCAGATATAGAATTGTTGGCCCCTTCTCCAGTACCATGGACTAAACCTCTGAACTATAAGTCAGCCCCAATAAATGTTTTCATTATATGAGTGACTGTGGTCATGATATCTCTTCACATCAATAAAAAGTGTAAGACAAATTTATGAATGTGGGCTGAACAGATGACTCAGTGGTTAGGAGTAATGGTTGTTGAACAATCAAGAGAACTGGGATTCAAGTCCCTGCATGTATATAAAAAGCTTGATATTCAACAATCCTCTATAACTCCAGCACCAAGTAACCCCATTCCCTCTTCTGACATCCATGCACACACAGGAAAAAAATACCTGCACTCATATGTATTTAAACACTCATTCATGTATATACACACAGATAGATAGTTAAACAGATAGATAGATAGATAGATAGATAGATAGATAGATAGATAGATAGGTAGATGATAGATAGATAGAAAGATAGATAGATAGATAGATGATAGAAATAGATATACATAAATAGTTTAAATGATTTTATATCATCTGGGATCATAATATCTCACCACAAGAGCCATAAACTATAACAAAAAGCAGTGTAAAAGGTAGGAGAAGCATCCTTCAAAGTTGTTCAGGGAAAGTAAAGAGACTCCTAGAACAATATAGACTATTAATATTTCCCTTTGTTGATTCTCAGAATTTGAAAGACTGAGAGCACCACTCACTTAGGAAATGAGACTCAGAGAATTCAAGCTGAAACTGATGTAAAAATACTGTTCCTGAGGAGTAGATTTCATAATACCAGAATGAGACTAGTAAAGGAAAATGCACTTAACACTGTAGTTTGATAAGGGATTTACATAGTAAAAAGTAACTGGATTTTACTATTATGATATTCCTTGTAATAGTGATTATCTTTCTAAGAAATGAAAACTGAAAAGGAGGAGACATAAAAGCAGCTGAAGAAAGTAGTGAGTAACTTCGAATACTTTAACCAAAATTACAAAGGATGCGGTGTGTCAGTTTTAGGTGGTTCTAGCCACATGCTGTCCTGTGAGCCATTGTTGTTCTTACCATGATACAGTTTTATTAAATCTATTATTCTGATATAGTTGCTTCAGATAGCTTTAAAGTAAGAAAGAAAATTCAATCTCAGTTTCCTACTTGAGTGCCTCATACATTCTGTGGTTTATGAACGCATTCATATTGTGTGCCATTCTTAAATATGAAACTACAAATACATATCCATATCATGTGGAATGAATGCAGAATATTACAATAGTTTATGCATTGTAGCTACAGGTATTGTTTTGATATTTATTTTATCATTTAGGTATATATTATGATAACATGCTTTTTACATGTGTCTACAGTACATTAATTTTTAACGCTGTGAACAACTTTTTACATTTATCTAAGTATCTGGCACAAAGGAGATGTTGTTAGCAGAGCATTGATCTTCAGTGGTTGAGTACACACAAACAATAATGTACTAGACAAGACACAGGTTGCTTTTCTGTATTAGCTGTGAGGTGTCAGAGCAAGTAAAACAATGACAGCAATGTTAATACATCACATCCCAGTGACAATAGAACTAAGGAAGTTATTGATTTTATAACATCTTTAAAATATAGAATGAATCCTTGTCTCATGAGGAGAAAGACATGCTTATTTATTCTATGCCTGTTATTTTATGTGATTTATTTGTCATTTATATGACATGTTCCACTTTCTGCATTTGAAAGTTAAGAAGACAAATGGTGTTTCCATTTCCAGGTGACTTTACAGTTATCTGGAAGTTAGTGAGTATACTGCCCAGAGAACTGCCATTTCTAACTATTTCTGTATAGAGTCAAATTTATTTGGAGTAAGGGGTCTGATTTTAAGTATATAAGAAATCTCAATGAAAAGCCATGAAAGCAGACTGCTCATGTTTTAATGAAAAGGTACATATAGCAATTCCTGATATCAAGGAGAACACAAAGAGATGTTCAAATCAGGAGGCAAGGAAGTTAATATAAGTACTTGTACAGGAAGAGAAAGAGCAAATATTCAGAGTAAATACTCAGTAGGGAAAAAGTACAAATAGATGTAAATATTTCTCTGGATTGTATAAAGTTTTGACTAAAAATTATGTGGGATTTTTCTACTAAACTAAATAAATTGTTGTGGCACTCTAAAACACGTTCTAGAGAATTGGTTATATTTAAACTTATACATATATATATATAGTTTTTTAAATATTTGCATTCTTATATATATTATATATGTAATACTATATGTATGTGTGCATGGGAAAACAAAGGCTGTAGGACTTACTGTTTATGATTCATTCACTCAATTGCCAATAATGAATAGGAAATATTTTCAAACTTTGATCTTTACTAGATCAAACAAAGAAAGGGAAAATAGATGCATCACCCTTCATAAGAGGAACCCTTTGACATTTGCTAGAACCTAGGACCAGTTCAGTTCTCCATGTTTTTATACCTTAATGCTCTAACTTGAAGTTCTGTGATGTCTTCCACAGTGCTGAACACTGAGAATGGAAACAATGGGGACTCATACTAAAAGTATTGATCGGATCATCAGTTGGAGGAAACATGACCTTGCAGGTGTGACATCTATGTTCACTTGATATAATGAATATGAGTTAGATCAAGTATCCATGAATGGCTTCTTGAATATAAGGGGAACATAATGGAAAAACTTGTCTAACACAGACTTTCTTAAACAGAGGATCAACAACTAAAACTTTAAAAGCTAGAGAAGCCTAGCAGAGTATTTATTCTAACTTTCAAAGTCTCCTAGGTGGGAAAAACTGATATGAAGACAGGCAAGACTGTAGATGAACGGTCTTATTAAATAAGAAACACAGAGCCAAATACAGTTAAAATCCCAAGAGGTCAGAGCAGTAGCTGAGAGCTGAGACTTAAAACCGCCTTTCTTACCCTTCGCTGCCGCTGTTGTCCTTCCCCTCAGAAAGAGACCTACTTTCTGTGCATCCGTCTTTTTATTGACTTTCTGTTCTGCCTTCTCATTGGTTGTGAACCCAACCACATGACCTCCTTGTTACTGCCTGTCTGTACAGACCTCCAGGTCTTCTATGGTTGGTATTGAGATTAAAGGCCTGTGCATCCATGCTGGTTGTATCCTTGAACACACAGAGATCTGTCTGTCATGTGATCTGTATTAAAGGTATGTACCACCACCACCTGGCTGCTGCTATGGCTTCCTGTTTGCTCTGACCCTCAGGCAACTTTATTTATTAACATATGAATAAAATCACATTTCGGTACGAATAAAATATCACCATACAAGACCTGCTTTCTACAGGGGAAGTGCATCCAGTCCCTAACTAAATTTGATGACTGCTGTGTGGTCTGTCTGTTGCTCCTTTCCATACTAGAGAACACTTGTTTTCTTGAAGTGCTGAGGGCCTAAGTCTTAGGCTTCCTGCTCCCTTGGAACACTGTAGGACCAAGGTACATTCTTATTCCCATGCTACAACATTAGTGTCTTTTCTTCACAAGTTGCGATAAACAGCATCTCTTTAAGATGTTAGATCTTATTACATAAACTGTAAAAATAATTGTATATTTTGTAGAACTAGGTGCTTCCTTTCAAACTGTAAGACTATGGGCCCCTTTTCTTCCATTTTGTGAACCATAAGGAACGCTGGCTCCACACAGCTGGAAACGGTTCAATAGCTGGCTGCAGGGTAGGGTGAAATTTAGCCTTTTCAAGCAGATTTCTTTTCTTTTTCTCTTTCCTAAGCAATGACATATTGTCTCATCAACACATCTAGGAGATTCTATTTTTGAGAAGCCTCACTTATCACTTGTGGAGTGTTGAAACAGAACCTATTTTTTTCCCTGAAGAGAACATTCTTTAGCAAAGACAGATTGTGGCATCTCCTTAAGAACATGTCCTCCATGAAGCACTGTCCATGGAGACAAGAATCTGCTCTCTGTCTACTAAAAATCAGAATTTCCACTGTAACTTCGAGTGATCATTTTTGTTCCATAATTATCATTTAGCTCTTTTGCTTTACATTCCTTTTGAAATCTGGTAGTTCCACTGACGATAAAACATCAACTAACTACTTCTCGAACATAAAACTATACCATGTCAGTATGCCTGTTTGATTTTTATAGAGAGATCTTTGTAATATGCAACCCACAGTCTTTGATCTTGTTTCATCTAATCATTTTGCTTGTGTTCTAACAGTATTTTGTAGATAGCTAGATGGGAAGAGGGGATAAAATGAAAATATAAGCCTATTTCTACCCCAATCATAAAGAAATCAAATTAATACTTTAAAAATACCTTTGTTAATTTTTGTGAATTGTGTACAATTTAATTTGTTAAGGATGATATGATATGAATATATATTTTGTACTCATATATACACCTCATAAAAATCACTGTTCTATAATAAATATAAAATAATCATAAAAATGAATTGAAATAAATCATTTCCACTAAAATCAGAAACAAGACGAAGATGTCCACTCTC